>JBAJNP010000848.1:52319-76852 GCA_036877545.1 Yasuhikotakia modesta | reverse complement strand
TTTTTCTGTTTCCATCCCTCTTATTTTCACAGACACAAAATTTGATTTGCACAAGTGGGTAAAAAATACACAGAGGTTCATACAAATTATCTCAGTAGATACAAATTATCTCAGTACACTGCAAATATCTAGCATGCTTTTTTTGACAGGTGGTGACACACCTGTGAAATATTTTGTTAAACCACCAAAACAAAAATGCGTTTACAAGTTATCCAGTTCAACAGAGAGATGTAGACTCCTCTTATTTCTAGCAAAGAAAGATTTTAGACAGGTTTTGTGTTACGATTATTTGGTTATAAGTGCAACGTACATACAAACGTACATTAATACAAAACATGACCATAGGTATAAACATATATCCTGCATAATTGTGCTCTGCTAGCACAATTTTTAGCAAGCTTCAACAAACATGTAGTCTGTCATTTGAGTCCTACGTTGCTTATCAGCTACCTGAATTTCAACACCATGAAACCCAATGATGGTACAGAAACCTGAGGGCGCGCTCACACACGCTCACACACACACGTCTGTCTGCCATGCCCTCAGCTTGTGCTTGCTTGACTTGCTCTTGTGAAACACTCTTACTCCATCACAGGATGTAAGGAATCCTCATTACAGTAAAAAAACAATAGGACCATCTTTGTATCTCGCTCTCATTTAACCTGCTGATTTAACTGAATTATAAAGACATGTTAATAGAGTGCGTGTTACGGAGAGACTCTTGGTGTTCTGCTCCACCCCACATACTTTTTTCCTCAGAAAACAAACGACACCTGTTGCATAAGACAGCATTATAATGGACACAGGATACTCGGTGTTTGTGAGCCAACATGCAAAGAACAGTTTTACATCTCTGATTAGACTATTTAGGTTTTTCAGTTGATTTTCAGTTGTATATGGAAGTCCGAAAGAAACGTTTAAATTCTGTAATACTGCTGAATCAGTTCCAAATGGGGAACATGACAACTGACGGTTAATCCTGACCTCATGGGCCAAAGTTAACATCATTTAAAACAATCCTGTATTGCGTCATGCCTAATTTTGTAAAATAAAAGCATTCATTTTTCTTAACATGTCTCTTCCAATGTCAAATTTATGACCTTTATCTGCCTAGATCAAAATCTGCATTGACTAATCTCACTTTGATTTATAATTAAAGCCTTCAAATAATCTTAGTTATATATATACACAGTGGAAAAGACAATACAGGGAGTGCATGGGAACTCACCCTTGCATTTACAGGAACTGAGTGTGTTCAATTAAGCATTTAAATTTAAGGACTGCAGCACAACAATAAAACAGTTTGTGTGACAGCAATCACTTGCACTTCAGCGTAAAAATGTCAAATGGCATTGGTCTGTTGGCAAATTGGCACTGTGTGATGGTGAGAGTGTTTCTATAAGTTATGGCCTTAAAGTAAAACACAAGTGTAATTGAAAACTGAACTTCGATTTTTCTGCTGATGTCTTGGCGACTCCACTTTCATTGTTCACACCTCAAATAGCCCCAGAATTACACTTCACTCCCTGCATGCATAAATAGAATGTGAGAATCAGAGAAACCTTTGAGCTAATAGATAAATTCGCAATATACAGCGTATAACTAAACAGTGTGACAAGCACTCTGATGCTGAAGTGCGAAAAGGTTACGTTTACAATAGCATGATAGCAAACTATAGGACTTGTTCTGTTTATGCAGTATATAGTGTGCAAACTGTGCAGAGCATGGCATTTTTTTTGTTTTGGTGACCTTTATTTCTGCTTAAATCTGCAGTGTATAGAAAAAATGGAAAGAAAACTGTTATGTCTTATGTGCCAGCAGTGCTTAGCAACATGCTATTCAAAGTAACATACTACCATTATAAGTTAATACATTCTGTTTTATATAAATAGCTGTAAAATTGGGTATATTCCAGAGTATTAAGTCAGCAGTAAACTAGTATTCCTTTGTAGCTCAGCCACAGAATGAGAAGCTGCTGTAAATACATTTTTGTGTTTTTTTCCACAATTCCCAGACTGCATAGACACGAGTGCCTAACTGTTCCAGACTATAATGGGTTCCCATGACGACGGCTTTTGTGAGCAGTCACCTGTAGAACTCAATGGAACAAATTAATGAGTAGATAGGGAAGTTTGAAGAGGAAAACAGGAAGTCACAAACTTTTAAATCCTTTAGATATAAGACAAACCAACTGCAGAAGATGACCACATTTCTCTTTAATTGTGCGGTTACACAAGGAAGCTAAGAAGCAGATCATTTGCATAGCAGGATTTGAATAGCAACTGAGTACCTGCAGGTGAGACAAATTTGGCGCAGCAAAGATCCCACACAAATTTCAACATCCTCTCTGTACACCACCGGGAAATGACATCTTCTGTTTCTTTGATCCAAGGCACCAGGATGTTTATTGGTTTACGACAGCCACATGACAGTGATAAACACAAGAGCTGTGAAAATTTTGCTGCTGCTTTCATAACCTCCACCTCTTTATGAATGCCACATATTTCACTCTCTCTTCCAACAAAAGGGACACATTGGGCAGCTTTTCTGTGAATTTGGTGCAGCTCACTGGTCAGCTTTAGTTTTCATACTTCTATCTATCCCCTCCAATATGTTGACCTGCAGGTTTTGTAATGCGTAGTTTGTGTCCCTAATATTTTTTCTTAAGACTTTTGTACCTTTATGTTAGCAGCCTCTGATTGGATATCTTAAATATATCAGTGTACTTAAAGTACAAAAAGAGCAGGTAAAATAACGTCTGCTATACCATTTATAGTGTTTCTGTAGTATACAGGATGTATACCATGCACAGTATGCACATTTTCTATATATAGCATACAAAGACTCATGTACAAGATGTCCTACATGTAATGATGTAATACAATAGAACACACTGGTACCCCATGCATGAAATGTGTCCTTTGCATTTAACCCATATTTGTAAGGAATGAACACGAACGAACACACACACACACACACACAGACACACACACAGACACACACACAGCAGCACTGCTACAACACCTGGGGAGCAACTGGGGGAAAGGTGCCTCAAGGACTGCTGGTATTGGTAACCAGCACGCAACCACACCTGCCCATACTGTATCCCACAATGCATTGCATCCTGAGTGACCTTCTATTTCTAGTGTGATGAATGTAGCATACTACTGTTAAAATAATTGTAAAATTGCTTGCTTCAAAAATAGCAAACAAACTAGTTTCCATCATATGTCCTGGTAGCACACATACACATAGCAACACACAGGTGCATGCAGGTGCTTTGAATTTATCAGCAAGTCATTGTGCAACCAATGTGCTAAAGAAAAGGACACAATATGAACTTAATGTTTCACATATTGGTCTCTGTCTATGCTATAATTATGATTGAGGTTTGACCCGTTACACATTTGCCTTCAGCCATCTCACAGTTCTCTAGAACAACATATGTTTCTGTCCACATGCTTATCAGAGCTGCATGCTAATTAGAGTTGGAAAACACTTTTATAATTACATGTGAAACCTTGAGCCTCATGAGAGAGAAGCTGATGAGTTTGATCTAGAAACAGCTTAAATATTGTTTAATAATATCAGGGACAATTGCTTGTAAAACAAAGTTAGCACAGTCACAGTTTGTTTGAGTTGTGCTGTACAGCAAAGACAGGAAGTAGCAATTTGCAGTCTCTTGACAAATTACAGCTTTGTGTTATTTGACCTACATAAGGGTCAAATAAAGTCACTTTGGTGTAGAAACACTGTGTCCTTTCATCTCCCTCCTCAGTAAGACATAATAAATGGAGAGGTAGTGTTTGAATAGGGCTGCTCTCCTTTTTTCTTTTCTTTCAGCTTAAGAGGTGAATCTTCTTTTATTCTTTTCATCTGATGCCTCTTTCCCTCTTTTAGGCTCTTTGTCAGGACAACCCAGTGTTTTTGCACCTATCTGTCAAAATGTCAGCGCTTTCATATTTATATGCCACAATTGAAGCAGTTTGACCTTACCAAACACTACTGACCCAACCAGCTACAAATCACATAAAAGATCAGTCTATAATTAACTAGACCCCAAACTCATGTTGATAGCCTACCTTCATTTTAAATGTGTGCGCTGTTTCTTGATGTTTGTACGATTACTGACTCAGAAAAGTCAGATAATCGCACCTGTAGTGAGAACAGGGAATTGCTCCCAGGTGTGGTCCAATCAAATCTAACTCTAGCCACCTGTTCCTTTTTAACACCACTGACTCAGCAGTCAAACACAGTCATGGTGTGCAATATATTGCACAGTTTGTGGACTACACAATTAATAAAATTTTACAAAATTAAAAATTAATTGTACAGTAAATGGGAATTATGTCAGGAAATGTTTATTTGGCTTCAACTGATTACTTTGTTTGATTTTACACAGATGTGTCCTTAAACCAAACCTTTGCAAAAACATCAATCATAAAAATATAATTTCTCACTAAAGATATCAATGTTTACATTTTTTAGAGCTAAATTTTAAACCAATCGCGTTCAGAATCAGTCAAAGGGAAACACCCCGTCATCTAATACCGTCCTTAAAAAAGTCTTTGCATTGAGTATCTGTCCATGTTAACTGCCTGAAAGACAGAGTGCAGTGTAAACCATCTACAGGGGAAACTAACCGTTTGAAACCAACTCTCAATAGCCACGTAAACTAAATCTCATTTTGTTCTGGTAGCCCTGCGTTTTCTCTCAGAGGAGCTCAGTCAGGGAGCCCAGTGCTAGTAAAAGAGAACAGGAGCACTTGACGCTCATTAGCGTCTCAGGTTGTTAGCTGCATGAGCCCTGGCAGATAAAAACACTCAAAACATTCCACTCATTGCTCACTTTGTTCTCTCATTTGTAGATAGGACGACATTTGGCATTTAGCGCAGGGGGCTGTGTTTGGAGGGGGGCGTGGGGAATCTGTGGAAATTTTTAAAAATGGATCAAATTCGAACTTGTGCAGCTAACAAAGACAAAAATAAAGATTTCATGCTGCTTTGTTAAAAAACAATTCTGGTATTATGGAGAGGCTTGTGCACTTCAGAATAAAGTATACTTCATTTTTTCTTTCCATCTCCTACATTGCTATTGAACTAGCTCTTGTTCCCACAGACTCAATTCAATACCTTTTTCATTTTGCTAAATAATAAATGTGAGCGAGAGAGAAAGAGAGACATGACGGCACTCTATATCATAGGTGATATAGTGTATGGTATGTATTAAATTTCGTCTGTCTTATCACTAAATTAAATCAGTGTTTTAGAGAACTCACTGACCATTAGAGTCATGTTGAGCGGTTGAGTTGATGAGGGGTGAAGAAAGACAAGGAATAAAAAGAGAAAGAGGGTCATACTGTATTTCAAAGGGTGTCTAGTTATCTGAGGTCAGCATGAAATGTGACCACCAAGCCATAATATTTAGTAATACAATATCTAATTCTCTATTTCTACTTAAGTTTAAGTCCACACAGAGACCCGTCACATAAGACATTAAATAGATTTGCAATTAGCCGTTTAAAGACCTAATGTTCTGAAGAAAATGGTTTAGATTACGTCCACTGAGAATCATTATTAGATTGTTATTGTCAAACATTAAAGAGTGTCATTATGGAAAAACAGCCACCAATTTAAAGAATGTCTGTCAATACCTGAGAGACATATAAACCAGATTGACTGACAGAAGTTTTAATGACATTTCAATCAATCTCTCTTGTCTGTTAATGAAGATGTTGGTGTACAGTATGTTGCAAAAAAACAGATTCTTTCTTATTCAGTATCGAATGGATATGGTGATAAATATCACTCAGTTGCTTTGGTTAACAGATACAAATTCAATATAATATTCTGAAGATTTAGTAGTATGTATGTTGGTTTAAAGAGACTCCAGTGTTGAAATATTAATGTGTATGTTCAGAATACCATACTACAATAGTTCTAGTGCTATTTCTACAGTATGTAGATTGCACACAATGCTTACAATATATAGAATGCAGTATGCAGTACTCTAGTAATATATTCCAATCATAGCCTTAGTTTCTGCTGACTTCACTTCAGGCTGGTCTAGACAGATAACATTGATAAGGAGGGCAGGTCACTGGGCTGTAGTAATGAAGCCATTTGGCAGAAGAGAACTGCTGAAGGTGTAATTCTGATGTGATTCTGATGTGATTAAGTGATCAATCTCACTTCCCATCCCCATTAGCTCCAAACCTGCAGTTAATGACCACAATCACATTTCACACTTTCTCAAAATCAACTGAGGATCTGTCTGTAATAAGCCCTTATAACTTATAAATCTGTATTTCAACCTAGGAATTATCACTTTAGAGTCACATGCGGAACATAAAAATAATTCTTTAACTATTAAGTGAGGGCTATAGCAGAAAATTAGCTGTTATAGTTGGTCTAACGCAAAAGCAATGAAGCGTAGCATGTTATCCACGCTCTATATAAATCATCATACTAGAATGCATGCACACACTCTTCTACAGCTCTGTGTTTGTTGGCTGAAACAATTTTAGGGCCATGAGAGCCAGGAGGTGAGAAGATGGCTTATGTAAGAGTTATATCATAAATAGAATCAAAGCAACAGCTCACTGATGTGATTAGAGTAAAAGGAAAAGATCTAAGCTTAGCAATTAGCTTTGCCAGAGACCGGTAAATTTGATTGGAGGGCAGGAGGTGCAAGCTGTATGAGTAACGTATAAACGGACTACTACTGTATAAACAAATGTGTATGTCATATATATGTGTATAACATATCTCACACAGTATAAACATTGTGTTGTTTGTTATTTTTATTTCCTATTTATGTGTTGTTCGATCATAGACCTGCATGGTGATTTAAAAGCTCTGTATTGAATGCTGCAATTGGATACTATGGATTTTTTTAGCACACTGCAAGAGATTCATTTAACCTCAGTCCTGGGAAACAGTGAACAGGCTATAAATGGCACAGATGAAGTAGCACTGTGGATCAATACAAGTTCTCTGTGCGAAATTCCCAGCTGTAAAATGTATAATTGTTAGGAATAAATGTCTCTTAAATAAAGTTTAAAGATAAAAAATCTCATTAAAATATTACATAATTTGCTAGTATTTCTGTAACCTTGCATTAATGTTAAACACATTGTTTCCCCGCCCACACAGCCTAGGTGATGCTCTTAACAGTGTTGTTTCGGAGGCGGAGCAAGTTATTAAATCTTGATGATTATAATGAATGAGACACAACAAAACCAAGGATTAACATTGACACTGCTATTGACACAGCAGAGGAAAAACATCCACAAACCTGACAGATATAATCTTGTTGTGTGCTTTTCAAACAGCTGAACAGAGCCAGTTGCCACAGTCACGATCTTAATTCAAGGCATGCTGTTGAGCTAATGGAGTTTGTGTTGTATGTATCCAAGAAACAACACAATTAGATGACCATTAAATAACAGATATAGAACCGCCAGTTGCTTTACACACAGTGTGTTCCTGGGGTTTACAAATGACCTGCTGAAACGGCGGCATTGTCACTATCAAATCAAATACCCTTCCAGAGCATGAGATCCAGACATCATCAATCAAGCACCCATTTCCCGTTCTGCTCTGTTGTCGTCTGTCAGCTCTGTAGAGTGCTGAGCTCTATAATAAAAGAGAAGCAGCGTCTGGCATGTTCCCTCCCTCTCAAACATCCTTCTATTGTTTGTTTTACTTGTGCCATTTGTTCAGTCATGTAATTTTCAAGTTGAAGCTGTTGATTACAAGCTCTCTGTCAAAGACGCCCATACACACATACTGTACACACAGAGCTAATAGGTGGTCCACATACAGCAGTTATTGTTGGGACATCAGAGAATCAGTTTTGCACAAAAAATATCCCTTGATTGAAGGCTTTGATTGAAGACCTAAATTCAGTTTTAGTACAGTGACCATGTTTTGCCAAGTAGGACGTCCGAACATCTTTTGTTCATGCTGGAACAACATTCCTGTCAAATAAACAGCCGGGGTCCAAATTTAGCACTCCCCAAATGTAAGTGAAATTTGGCTTTGAAGAGTAAATAAAATGAAATTACTCACCAGCTGGCTGCTAAATTGATTAGGAACTGCAATATAACACATGGTCATCTGTCATGTCTTAACTTATGCTGAAGATTATTCTGGAATGTCTAACCCTTGTTTATAAAAATCTGTTTAGTGATACCTTTGCAGTAAACTTAACCCTAAAATCTGATTGGTTGACAGGAAATTACAGGACTAATTCACAGGGTTCCATCTACACACACACACATACACACTCACCCCTTTGCATTGCTTCTAACACCTCAACCCTAGACATTCTTCCCAGCTCTCTGTCAAAGTGCAGAGCACCAACATTCCCTGTTCATCACATCCCACCAGCCTGATCAAAAATAGCTCTCTTTAAATTGCCTGCAAAAGAGGAAGACCTGATGACAAAAAGAACAGTCAGGGGTGCATGTTAGGTCAGTCGATGGGTCGAGGCCACTGTGTGCTTACAAGAGAAGCATAGGCAAGCATAAAATATGCAGAGATTTGCTAATGTTTATATTTGTCTTGCAAAATGTGTAGAAGTCAGAAATTTCTGTTGTTTAAATTCTGTTGTTTAACTGTTGTAATAACCTATATATTGCATGTGTGCAGGAGTATGTGTGTGTTCATGTGTACTGAATTTTGCGTGCTTGAGTCTTGTGTGTCTTATGTTACATTCCTCATTTTTCATGCAGACCTTTACTGGAGCATGAAATCACCCCTCACTCCCTGTGGAAGAATCTGACTGGACCTTCTGTGAAGCTGGAATGTCACACAGGTCATAGATTATTAACAGTGTTTGCTAAGACAACCATCAATATTCCTGTAGCTCAGTTCCTGTCGCTCAAATGTTAACTCTAGTTCATTTGTAAGGGCATTGTATTAGCAATGCAAAGATCATGGGCATTGTATTAGCCATGCATCAGTGTTTAATACAATATTGGAACCTATACAAACTGATAAAATCTAGAATGAATTTAACAGATTCTTTAAATAAAAGTGTTTCCTAAGCATTCAGGTTTATGATTTTCACCTGATAGGTTATAAAACAGAATAAACAATGGCCTAGATCTACATTGAGGGACAGGCCCAAACCATATCTAACAACCTCAATTTTATAGAGACTTACACCTAGCGCCACCTTAGCAATTACCCATCAATGCCCTAGCAACCGCATGCTAACACCTTGGCAAGCACACATTAGCCCATAATAAAGGTGAGTTTTGCATGGAAATATGTACAAATGTAGTTCAGCGCTATGTGTGTGCTTGTCCCTGGTAATGGATATGCAATATAACCTTGTTTTAAATCAGGACAAAACATCCACTGTGTCGCCATGTGCTTTGATTCTGTACAGAACGAGCTGCACAATGCACAGCAAACACAGCTGATAGTCTCAAAACCAGCAGCTACTACTGCATTCTTTTATCTCTTCTTCTTTGTGTTCATTCAATGCAAAACATGCAGTTTGTGATTGTTATGTGATATATATATACACATATATATATTGCAATCCATTTTGTTAAATAATAGGAGTATAAATTTAAACACAAT
The DNA here is from genome assembly GCA_036877545.1 of Yasuhikotakia modesta. Taxonomy (NCBI): domain Eukaryota; kingdom Metazoa; phylum Chordata; class Actinopteri; order Cypriniformes; family Botiidae; genus Yasuhikotakia; species Yasuhikotakia modesta. The sequence goes on along the minus strand of JBAJNP010000848.1, from coordinate 67,256 downwards.
ATATAATACATCACAACACTGACAAAAGTACCAAAATGTACTGTGATTTTCTTATTTAAGTATTCCATAAATACCATAAATACACTAAGAATTCAATAGTAAGGAAGGTGTATATCACAGCAGTGTGACTTTATTATCTGATTCTGATGTCATCATTGTATCAAAGTACCAGCACTGAACCTTTTTGCAAAGGAAATAAATCTAAATCTTTTTGTCCTTTAATAAAACGGCTCATTTATCTGGAAACTGTATCTTATAAAAGCTTGCAGGGATGTTTTTACTGACCCATGACTGTTCCTGTAACCATCAAATATCCAGTGAGCCAGCCATGACTGTTGGTTTTACATTGCTCTAATTCAGTAGCAACAGAGTTTCTGTCACTCCTCAAATTTTTAGCTGTTCTCAAAATATTAAAAAACTTTTGAATACTTTCTTCAAATGCTCTTTCTCTTTGTGCTACATGTTGAGCTAAGGTTTTAAAGTTTAAATAGCCCTGATGCATGACTCTGCAGGCTGTGACTCTGCTATCTCCAAGCTGTTGGTTTCCTCAGTGAGTGTTTGTTTCCATCATAGCGACTGCCGATGAGAGCGAGTTAATGAACAGCTCTGGTGACCCTGAACTTCCTTCTTTTCTCAGGGTTTCCCCCCTCAGAGCAAAACAAAGATACAGGCTTCCTGAACAATATAAATAAAGATCCAGTCAGTCTCAAAGGACTGTTTCCCTTTAGCAGCGCAGGTTTTACAGCTTCAAAGTCTTTCATGTGCTTTATGTCAGCAAACATGCTGTAGGATGAATGCAGTAAATAATTAATAATGTCATTCATAATGCCTCTGTTTGTAAGCTACTGTACACAGGGCACTACATCATAAACTAACACTACAGACTGTGTATGTCTGAAATTAAGCATAAATGCTATGCTAACACTTAATATACTAATGTCTCTCCACAAGCCTATTTTAAAACACCTAAGCTTATAAAACAGCCCCTCCGCAGAGCGACCACCATCAGAATCCTATAAACACACAGAAGCACAGCCCTCACCAGCAGTACACATGTGCACCTAATCACCCATGAGGTTTAGAAGCAGCTGCAGGAGAAATCGATACAGATTGTGTGTTAAATGAAGAACAGGGAGAGAGTTAGAAAAAGCGGGTGAGAGAGAATATAAGAGGACAGAGAATCAAAGGCTTGTGGGAAAAGAAAATAATTTGGGGCCTGGGGTTTATGGTAGAAGCAAAATTGGCAAACAATCAGTGTGAGTGTTTATTTGTGTGTGATGGAGGTTAGTGCTGTGGTGAAATGTTGTAAGCATAGTCAACATGAAATCAACATTTATATAATGTGATGCACTTTTAAAGTCTTATATTATTTATTAAACAAAAAAGTCAACTAGTTTTATCTATTGTTAAATGATTGGAAAAATGAGTTGTAGAGGTGGAGCAAGTTATTGCATTTTGGTGAAAGATTATAAAGATGTTTCTCTTTGAAATAATGTTTATGATAAGACCAACAATACCAAGTATATTAAGAAAGTACATAGTCAATTTTATGAACTTGAGTGATCACGTCTTAATATATTAATATAGTTAATATATTACTTTTCTGCAACAAATGTTCTGTCTTAAACTCATAATCCTCCATTTTTCTTTTTCTGTGGCATGTCTTTACAGGATTTTAAAATAATGTTCTTACACATGTTAGTGATGATTTATCTACTCCCTTGTTTGAGCAATCTGTAGTCTAAAAGGCTTTGCAGCCTCTTTTTTGTACATTTGATTGCTCTCACTTTCTCTCTGTGTACCATAAATGACCATCATGCCAAAAAACAGGCCTCAACAACAGAGAGTGGCACACACTCTGCCCTGGGCGTTCGGCCAATAAGAACTCAGAACAGACCTGTGTGCCCACCCACAGCAGTGCACCCTAGCAAATCAGAGAGCTGGCAGAGACTCTCGCAGCAGTGTGAAACATTCCGTAAAATCATTCTCAAAGAAATGAGTGTAATTAGCAGTTCTGACCATTGATTTATTTAATAATGCATTCATCATCACTTTCTATCACACAACAGGCACTGCTAATAGGTCACAGACCAACCATTTAGCCAATGCAGTGAATCCAGCCAACAATCTATTACTCATAAAACAGAGAAACAGTTACCAGCAAGAGAAAAGAATGTAGAATGTAAACAACAGAATTAACCAAACACAAAGAACATGAACTCTACAGCATCAACAATAACATTGTGCCCTTGGCCATAAAATGGCTTATAAAAATACTAAAATGTACAATATTCTTATTCCAGCAGTTCCAAAACTGTAGGTTTTAATTCCATAAACAGCATAAAAAGGAAACCACCTAGCAACCACTCTGAACACCTTAGCAACTGCCTACTGTAGCAACACTCAGGTTACTGCCTAGAACATGCTACTGCCTCACGACAATGTAAAAAAATCTGGTTAGTGTAGTTATTTGTTGAACATTGGTGTTATTTTTCATTGGTATCTGTTCTCTGCATCACATTATGTCTAACAACACTTCTTATTCATGGTGAAACCATTGCGATGCACAACCACTTATTGGCTTCATTACCCACAAATCAAATCTGAGTTTCATCATTCTTGGAGGAGCTACAGTTTGTTTTAAAACCCACTGAGAATCTAATCAATGCCCTGACAGTCTCTAATCTGTTTTTCTTACCTCTCTGGTCTTCTCCATCTCAGTCTGCAGAACCTGCTTGGCCACCTCCAGATCTTGTAACTTCACCCTCAGCTCCTCGTTCTCCTGCTCCAGGCGAGATCGCTTCTTCTCCACAACATCAAGCTCATTGTGTACGCGGATAGACACGTCCTTCGCCACCTAAAAACCAAGGAAGAAAATTAGAGGTGTGTTATTAAAAATGGGGGAATAAGGTGCAATTACTTTTCTGCAATAAAGTGCAATTCCTTCATTTTTTAGGAGCAACCACATGGATTTCAACATTTCCAGTGGTATAGGATTTGTCCAATAAGTGATGGCTTTCTGTGGGTTAAGGTGGATTAGTATTGGTCTAGCTTGTGGACCAGCCATAGAGTTTACACTACAAAGTAGTACACTAGCATGCTCTTCCTGGTAAGGCTGTTGGTTAAGTTGGTTAAGATGTTCATCAAGCAGGTTAGGGGCTAGCCCAGCATCTCATAGTGAGGACCAGCACCAAAACACAACATATGCTTATGACCAACCATATTGATGTTTTAAACCATAATGTTGTACCTGGTGTTAATTGTGTTTAAAATAGCTTTTCAGCAGTGCTTATGTTGAGGTACTAATAAAAATATAGTGTAATGCAGTATTCAAAATACCCAAAGCAGTAAATCACTATTCCAATTATCCCTCAATATAATGCTTGGAAGGATGACAGCAGCTTTGCCAGTAAGTAAGGTATTTAAAATAGCTGGTTCATAAATTTATAAGGCATGTTTTTGTGCATTTAACGCTCTTTAAAAGCTTTTGATCACAAAGCTACTATAACATTTAAAGAGGCAATTATCATTGTTGGGAAAACAAAGGCACAGAGATACACAATCATATATGCATAACCATGTGTACTGGAGATGCCTGGACCTTTTTAACACCATTATTCATCCCTGACAATGTTTGTATGTTTCTTTAGGAGACACAAGAGATGGATGTGGACTGTGTGAGAGGAATACAGAAGCGAGTGAGCAACAGTCAGTGAAGGGGGTAGATGCAGGAAAACAGTCCCTGTTTGTGAGTTACGATATACATGAGAGAGGGTTTTCCTCTCTTACTGGGTCTGAACCAAAGCCAGAGTGCAGCTGGGTATCCACAATGCCTCTCTGTACCAATACCACGCTCTAATTCATATCAGAACCTCCTCTCATTCTTTCCCTTTCTATCCCTCAGGCAGCCTCTCTGTCTTGTTCCATCACTGTTTCCTGCCACTCTTCTGTTTGTGAGGAGCTGTAAACATCTCTGTTGTGCTCCGAAGCCTCTGAGTCGATACATTATTCTGTTTGTTGCATCTGTCTGTCACCATATATGGTAAAGAATGCAACTGAATTTTCAAAACTACACAATGTTACATGTTAATTTGATCAGAATGATCTTTTACATTGTTAATGGCTATATTAACATATCACATGTAATTATATATAAGGAAAATAAGTTAAGATTTACATAAAGCTATAGCTGTGCTGCTGTTTTTTGCTTGCTCAAGCAATGAGCATTTAAAGTGCATGTAAACATTCTTAACTTCTACCAAATGCACAGAAACACTGTTTTTACAGTAAAATTGTAAGTGTAGCTAATTTCTAATATATAGTATCTATCTATGTATGTACAGACAAAAAGGCCAACATAAATCAATGCCATCAATCACAATAGTGTGCAGTTGGCTTTTAAACCAAGGATGAGTGTTTTATGGTAATTGGGCATCTGTACATCATACAAAAGCTTTAATTATTGGTGCTCCAAAAGTGTTCCAGATCATTTGCATTCACTCCGCCAAAGCCACCCATCCACCACCCACCCACCTCCCCCCCCCCAAAAAAAATGCCACCCACCTTCTATCTAACAATGTCACAGCCTGTTGTTGCTTTTATGTGCAAAAGAATATGGTCTACTCTAGATTTAGTGGTAGATGGGTTAATTTAAGCACTACGGCACCATGTGTCTACATGGCTGTATGTATGTGTGTTTAGAGCTGTTACAGTTCTATCCCTGTCTTACCCACCCACTCACCACAGCCTGATGTGGATCCAGTTGCCATACTTGCACTATCTGACCAAACACTAATATCAATTAGCAATTAAAGACTATCAGCATGTGGCCGTGACTGTTTGTCAGCAGAACTTGGTCAAATATGTAAATGACTCTGTGGAAGTTGTTTGTCATTGGATATGAGTGTGTGTGTGAGAGGGGGCCTTTTTGATCCTGCTTTTCAAGATTGCTCTGCCTCTGCTGGGAAACAGCTGCTTTAAATGACTTTCCTGAAGATTGTATCTGGTTGCATCTGTAGAATCACTGCACAACTCAACTTTACCCTGCCTACAAAAAAACAAGCTGCCCTTCATTTAACCTCCACACATAGTTCAAGTCACATGAAGACACTTAAAGGGCACCGAATACTTTAGTGTTGAAAGAAACCCATTAACACAGTTTTGCTACATCTTTAAACAGCTTGACACTTTAATGCATCTGCCAGTCTACCTCTGCTTCTGCCCATATGTCAGTTGTGTGTATTTTAAGTACTTATTAAAATATTATTCATGACAAATAAAGTCTCTCTGGATTTAACTGGGTCAAGCATGCGAGCCTTCCTGTAGCTCAACTGGTAGTGCATTGCATTAGCAGCGCAAAGGCTGTGGGTTTGACCCCAGGGTTTGAATGCAAGTACTGATAAAAAAAAGTATATGTTGAGTTTACTGTAAGTTGCTTTTGAAAAAAAGCACCTACCAAATGAAAAAGGGCATTCTGCACCACAATATAACCAGACCAGACTGAGAAGTTGCTAAAACAATGAAAACTGTATAACTAGGTTCACATTATATCTGAAAAAATGAACTCAATGTAGAGTCACATCAGATTGTTACATTTAACAAATAATCTAGGCTTCAAGTGGGCCTTTGTTCTCATCCATTGCTAGCGGTTGGAGTTGACTTTGACATGTGAATGTACCACATGGGTGATTATGCATGTGCACTTCTCGCCTGGATAATAATGAAGGGAGAGGGTGATGAGAGAGTTTCAGAGTCAGTTTTGCTGTATTCCCCAGAGTGTTTACACTGAGGGGGAATGAAGCCAGAGGCAAGAGGAGAAAATGTTCATTAATATGTCTTTTTATCTTTTTCTATCTTCTTATCTCCAGGACGCTGCTGCTGCTCAGCTGATATCTGAACAGGCGAAGGCCACACTGACCAAACATTTTTCTCCCTCCCTTATCAACATCTGTCATCCTTACTTCCTCTTTATTTACTCACTTCCTGTCAGAGCACACTTTTACAACTTACAAGTTGCTCTACAAGGCTTAACAGAGATACTAGATTCCATTTAAGCAATTGAAATACAGATGTTTCTCTTTTAATTTCCCTCCAAAAATAGTAACAAATTAGAAAATTCTACCATAGTAACTAAATACTCAACAATTTATACTGTGAGAGCTATAGAACTATCATTAAGATCATTGGTCAGAAAATATAATCTTTGAAAAAATGTGATGTAAAATGTTTAAGATTGCATTGGAGTATCTATTATTTGCTCTACATTTAATCTCATTGCTGTTTAAACAAACAACATACATCAGTGTCATTTTAAATGTCATCACACATTTTGAATGTCTCTCTAATGTAACCCACCAGACCTGATTTATTAGCTTATTTGTAGAGACTATCACACTACTGGGAAAATGTGCATTACCAGGATTGGGAAACACAGATTCATACCTAGATATTTTTTCCTACAGCTTTCTTAATCTCTGTTTCTTCGTTCTTGTTTCACATGAGAACATGGCTGAGGAACCTCAGATGGCTGACACAGGGAGAAGAATCTTACTGTGTTTTTCCAAATGAAGCCACAGCAGCTGATGAGGTGTGGAGCCCTTTTCCATCCTTCCCTTGACAGATTTGGGAGATGTTGCTTTCATTGGTTGAGAAATGAGGCCAGTGCTTTAGAGAGCAGGAAATAGTGCAGAGATCTCACAAACATGCAGATCTTTCATCAGCCCTTTAACCCCCCACCCCCTCCTGACTGTGACATCATCCTCTTGGTCCCTGGAGACTCAAGCAATATAGGAAAAAAGCATGGGAAGCTCTATGAGCGAATGAGTCAAAGGGGGAAAAAATGTTTATTGTGCAGAACCTCTTGGTCAGAACATGAGTGACCTCTGAAAGATGTTCATTCATTTGGAAAGAACCAAAGGACAAACCATTAGTCATAAGCATGAACATCTAAGCTTGACAGTCTTTGTGTGTATGACAAAAATCAAGTATATAAAACATAGATCATAAATCCAATGCTAGTAATACATTAACTCAATGACTAAAATGAATATTTCTAGTCTATGCTGTATAGGTGACCAGTTATTATATTAAAAAACATTATTGGTCAACCACTAATCCAAGCTATACATTTCAGCATGTCACACAAACATTTAAAATGTGACTGTGTGGTTTGAAGTACTGAGTATATCTGTGACACTGGATTGTTTACACAGGATTCATTGTGCTCTGCTGTGCCATATTTTGCTGTTGACCCACTGATAAAACATGCTAGTTGGACAACTCTGATGACTGTGACACATTAAGCTGTTTTTAGTACACTAGTGAATTGTTTTGAACACATTCTTGTGAATAGGCACTACATCTGAAAATACATCCGAACTAGCGCTTAGCTTTGCACAATGTTTTGTTGCTATGTTAAGCTAAATGTAAAAAAACAATGTCCTTCCTCCTCAGGGCATAATGTGCCTGTCACATCAGCAGCAATGGAGTATTTAAACCAGTTGAATGAGTGCTGGCAGTGCTGGAGTAATTTGACCTGGCTGCACCGGTAGCATGGGGAGACAATTGACCCAGTGTTCAAAGACTCCTGTTAGCAGTTAAAGAATTCAGTAGAGGCCGAGATGCTTTCTTTTACACACCATCCCCCACCTGCGTTTTGCGCCTTGTTGACTGTCTACAGCCTCTGATCCTCACCAGCTGTGGTCTGACTGGTAAAACATCAGTATGTGACCAACACTGAGTCAGTCACAGTAGCACAAAGAACATTTGCTTTGGCAGAGGAAAACATTCACTCCCCTCTCCTCCTATCTCTTACTGTACACAAATCAGCCTTGTAAGAGAGGAACATAGACCACAGGCCATTGCCTAAGGGAATGACATCATGGTTATTCCTCTTCTCACTGACAACCCAGAGAAAAGAAGTATTGTGTCCTCGGCCATGTGAGACGGTTGTTTGCATGTCACCACTCTTAAAGCATGACATGCAGACTGAAGCGTAATCTCACCAAAACATGCAATTTCCCCTTTAGAGTTCTACAAAATGTGTTTAAATTTGGCAGGTGGTCTTAAACTGAAAACCAGCCAATGAACAATCAGAATTGCATTCATGCATTTGGCAGATGCCTTCATTCTAAGCGATCTACAATGCCTTTCCTGTAATACATTCCCTGATAATTGAACCCATGACCTTGGGATTGTTAATTCCATGGTCTATAATTCATGAGAACAAAGAGCAAAAGAGGAACCCTAACCGTTACACAACAAATGTTTGATGGGTTTTCCTGGAATGATATGTTGAAGCAAACAACACCATGAATGAATGCAACACATACAGTCTTTCACTTTCATCGTCTCTCTCTCACCTTGACGTCCTGCTCCAGCGTGCGGATGAGCTCCCCGTCCACCTGTCCGGTCTGAGCCACGCGGATGCTGCGTCTCTCTGCTTTTTTTAGGCGGTACTGCAGGATCCGACAGTTCTTGTTGGCCTGATCCAGCTGCTGTCTGAGCTCCTGGAGCTGATAAACATCTTCCTCCATGTACATGTCCCTCATCTCCAGCATCTCAGAGCGGAGCTCCTCCATTTCATCCTGACACACAAATAATGTATCATATATAACAGCTGCAAGTGTTAACCCAACATTATTTTAAATTTAATCCTGGGTTAAATTGACTGTTGAGGACCAGGGCTTCATAACCCAGGGTTAAAAGCAGTGCTAGCCTTCTTTCAAAACCTTTTAACCCTATGCTTAACCCAGGGGTGAAAAACTTCTCAATGGTTAGTATTTCTGGAATATTAATAAATATATCATATATTATATTAATGTATTAGAATTTTAATATGTTTCATAGAATATTAATCATATTATATAATAGCACCAATATTCGTCAATATGCTGTATTGTGATTTTGCCTGGGACCTTTTTCCTTTTTATAGTTCGCATAAAAGAGCGAGATATCTTATTCCAAACCGAGCAAATCTGCAAACCAAATAAAGTATTTATGCCACTCATGGATGAAAATGCATTCTGCTTGAGAAGACTCGGTGATGTGGTGGGCCACGCGTGCTGTCACACATTACTGGTGAATATAGGTCAACTACTGCAGCGCGCGTCACGTGCTTCGAGAGCGGATAAACAATGGAGTGAAAAGTGGGCGTGGGCTCACCGGACTACTGCAGCATCTGTACCAACAGCTGCATTATTCAAGCAGACAAACCATCACGATAAGCGGGCCTGCGTTTATATTTAAAGAGGCAAAGATATCAAAATAGTCACGGCCATGTGATGGCTTGTAAAACCAACATTATAAACGATCAGTGTTCATCCCTCACTATCTCATTTAAGAATTGTTAAGGGGAAAAATGTCGTTAAAAATGTACTTCATGCATAAACCCAGTGACCTACCATTTAACGCAGGAATAAAAAAGAAAGCAAAAAAAGCAGTGCCACCTGACATTGTTATTGAAAACAAGCTGCTTGTAACATGCATCACAACAAAATGTTGCAGTGTTTGGTCACAGTGACACCGCTGACAGCAATGTGATTTCTATAGTATATGGCGCTAAATCTCTTCAGGTTTAAAACTTTAACCAAAGGGTAAAGTGTTTAATGGTCAGTTAATATAAACAATATTAGTTATTGTAACTGCTTGTAATGATTTTACAATAGAACAATAACATAAAAGTAATAGGGATCTTACCTTTAAATAATCATTCTCCGACCTGAGTTCTTCGATTTCCCTGACTAGTTCCTCATGCACCCCATCCATTAACTCTTCAGTCAGGTCTGAAAACGCCAAGGATGTGCTGGGAGGCATCCTGCTGTCGAACGAGGTAAGGGAGCGCTCGTCGCCGGGAGAGATGCTCCCTTCTCCGGTCTCGATTCCCAACGAAAGCCGGTCCTTTTCTACGCCGATCCTAGTTCGACCACTGTTATCCGATACTCCATGATCTGTCCCTGCTTTGTCTCCATCGATCCCGCCACGGCTGCTGGTCTCGGTGTCGCTGCTCAGCGCGTCCGTGGATACTTTATTTTCTTCGGAGGCGCAGTCCGAAAGCTCCGAGCTGCTGTCTGTGGGTGAGAGTTTTCCCGGAGCGCAACCGGAGTCTTTGCTCAAATCATCCGATCCGATGCTGGTGTCTGAAACTTTCCTCCGACTGCTTTTATTAGACTTTGCGCTGCTCTTCTGAACACCAGTTACCGTTAGCGCGGGTTTGCCGGCCGGTTTACTCTTCTCTGTTTTTGTTTCTTTCCCGGTAACAGGGCTGCGCCTAGACACGCGTCCCCCTAAATAAATAGCTCCCGGTTTAACGCTCAGGGTCGGTGTGCCGATACCTCCACGGATTTTAGTGAAGGACCATCCCGGCACATCTTTTGGTCTTGCAGGAGAAGGTGGTCGGTGTATTTTCCTTTTCTCGTTAACTTGTAACGGTTGCACGGGCGGCTGTTGCTCGGGCGGGTGCGACGATGGAGGTTGCGCTTGTGCACTGGTGCTGCTTTCCATTTTCTGCTTTTGCCTCTTGTCTTTCGGCAAGACAAAATGCGTCGGAGAACCGGTGTCAACCTTTGTCTTGGTCATTCATTCCGTTTACACGCCACGAATGAATAAGAAATGTATCTCCTCTCTCCAAACAGAAGTTAAACGACACAAGAGCCTTAACCTACAATAAAAACCATTTAAAGCTGTTGAATCCCAGAGGGAAAATATAATCGCATGGATTGCACTGTCTGTACCTTGTTTTCTTTACTACGATCGCAAGATATTCCCACGTATGCTTCCCTAGCTTTGAACTGCAGCTGCTCTTCTCTCTTTCTCGTCTGCTGAACGTTGGCTGGGTTTCTTTCTCCCCGCCCAGTTAGCGGCTCGACCGTGACGAATGGATCGCTGTAAAACATTGAGCTGTAGAGCACTACTGCCACCAAGACATAGTAGATGTAAATAATCTTCTTAATGGTACATAATTTTTGCGGAAAAAAGCTGCTGAAAGTCCTTACAGCAATTATATGTGTATGTGAACATATTCGATTAAATAAATATTTTATTTACAAAGAAATTGTAAGATCCTATAAAGCTAGCCTAGGGACAAACAGCCCCTTAGGAAAAATGTAGTGCACAGCATAAAACAGGTATGTGAAAAGTTCTATGGTGGGTTTTTGTTGCCATTTGGGGGGAAATCAAAAGGGGGTCTTTTATTTACCATGGGGGGTCTTAAACCCCATTGTTAACTACTTAGCCTGACCCTCAAAAACCCTCTAACCCCCTTTCTAGTCTTATACAACAATAATATTAAGTCTATTTTTGTATTGTTATCCCTAACACAGCATGAAGTTTGATGATTTTACTTTTTTAAATGTGGACAATAATAAGAATACAGAGATGGTGTGTCCAAAGTTTTGACAGTGTGGCAGTTAGTAGTGTTGAATTTGTATTGAGAAACCAGAATGCAAAACCACTGCATGTGAAAACAAACATTTATGAGGGACCTTTGTCTCAAACTTACAGTTCATGCAGAAAATGTACTAGAAATTGAAATGTATTGTGACAACTAGCCTCTGCACTGTTGTGATTGAGAACTGTTGTTAGCAGCAGTGGCTGTTAGCAGCAGTGGAGTGGGAGGTGGCGATGAGGCAGGAATGTGTGCAGAGGTCACAGTCGCTGTAATTAGTCTTTAATGATTGGTTTATTCACAGGCCAGACTCTTGGCCAAATTGGGGCTCTGCAGGGACTCTTGCACAGGTGCTTTTCTCCAAGCTTCACAGCAAAGTTTGCCCATAAGAACACAGTGATAAAGACAGATTCTATAGCCAAAGTATTATTATTGTACATGTAATATTGTACAGAGAATTTGTCATAGATTAAATTAATTATGTTGCACTTATGTACACAGTGCTTTGTTTATGTATGTTTTCATACATCTATGATCTTATTCTATGATTACATCTATTATTTTGTTTATAGGTGTAAAGAAATGCTATATAGTAAAGTCACAAGTCAAAAGCATTAAATTATGATGGTATTATTTGCTTTTCTTTTTTGGCTTCTGTATTCATGTAATATCTTTATTCTTTCACTATTTGCTATAACTGTCTGCTATAAAATGTATTTATAGTACTGAAAAGTCAACTGCATTTATTCTCTCACAGCAATTATCTGTAAAAGTGTTCGAACGTTTAGGGATTTTGTTACTGTTATGGCTGTCAGCAGTCCTGCCACACTAGACTGAAGCATTTAAAACCCACAGGGAGACAGACAATATCCCCACCGCTCCAGGAAATCACATATTCTACTTCATGGTGGGCTTAATCAATGCAATACAGTATTTTAGTCCCTGTCCCATTTACTTGGCCTAAATAACTGTGATAATGATACTAACAGTAAGATTCCCTGGTGTTGCTTTGTCTCTGAGGGGAGATAAGGAGTGTGTACAGTCTAGGACCCTGTCGTCTTCTGGGCTCCAGTGTAATGGCTGTGGTGGCGCCAATTCTGAAAGTAACTGCATATTTTTTACTGTTCTTGCCTGATGAGAAATGCATCTTCTTGACTGTAGAGATGTACATATTGTGGCTCTGAGTTTAAAACATTTTTAGAAATACTAAGATTATTTTCCCAGATTTTCCCAGAGTTTTTAGTATGCATTTTATGCTTTGTCTTTAAATATCTATTAAATATCTTTAAATACCTATCTAATATAGGCATGTACTGTAAATATGTGTACGTGCATATTTTAGTTTTATTTACAAATGCTATTTTAGCTTTAGAATTCAAAATGTCATGTTTAAATCAACATATTGCTGTTTCTTTGTAATTACTATTTTACTTTGTAAAATACTGTAAAGTTAAATTCAAATTTCCCTTTGTCTTTTTGACAGGATACTAGCCTGCAGGGCTAACAGTATGCAGGGATAACAGACTTGCACAAGTGCCAATTGTTTATTTTATTGATTATACTGATAGCATGCTTGGCAAATAAATTTAAAAATGTAGAAAAACAACAGAGTCAATCTTTCTCTTTAGTTTATGATATGCTGCTTTATGAAATGTTTAAACAGGAGACTGGATTCACAACAGCAACAGATGTAAGAGTGACTCTTTTAAAATTTGTGTGCGATCTGCAACAGTTTTTGTTTTTGTTGACATCAAACAAAGCGTGACATTGACAATAACATTGAACAAACCGTGCAGCTTTGAAAACACTTTAAAACTGACAAACAGAAAATGACAAAGAAATGTGAAAATGATATAACAATGGGAAATAAGGAATACATGATAAATAACATTGTTGTGCGAACAAAAACAAACTGTGACCAAAAGTAAACTTGGCAGGCAGTTCTAAATATTGTGAGAGCTTTGTTGCTAAGTGGTTTTGCACAAAGAATTGTACAATGGTTTGATTGGTTTAAATATTGTACATCAATGGGATATTACATCAACATAATTTAGTCCTTGTTTTGGATACACTAAAGTTAAGGTTAATCATTTATTTTCCTGAAAGTTTGGAATTTGTGGGACCAGTTTCTTTGTTTCTCAAGTCATGACATCTTATTTAACATTACATGCATGACATCTACAGTATTTAAATTTAATTTTCCTTTATTATTACTGTCAAAACGCAGACATTATTAACATTTTTTGTCTTTGTCTTTTCTGTTTGTATTTTGTTTTTTAACCACTGGTGTCACCTTGCGGTTAGATTTTGCAAGCACAACATGGGTGGTACAGGAGAAGTTTTTGCTATTAAAAACCACCCCGGGAGGGCGAGAAAACAGCAACATTCAAAAAATGTTGTTTTGTACCATAACGCGTATTACACATTACTGTACAAAATCTTGCACAGATTTTTTTTATTTAGGCTTCGTGATTATTATTTACATTTTTATTATTATTTAGGTTTCACTTTTTCCTTTCCATAACACACAAAATGAGTAAAAACCATTCATCAGTAAAAAGAGCTTTTTTTAAGCAAGTGGAAAACAAAGGCGTGTTGAACAGGGTCAGTGGGTGTTACTGGAGTGTGTAATGCCCCATGAAAGACTCTCTTTTACTGTAGTTGTGTCCTGGTCCACTCTTTCATGCTCTGAGCATTATTGGAACAACACTGCTGGAACAATTAAACACTGATGGTGTCCAAAATGGCAAGGAGTTTTGGTTAAAGGGTTTATAATGCCACTGTCACTGTGTTTTATTGCTGGCAGCGTAGTGGGTGAATATGTGACTCTAGCTGAATAGAAATTAAGGACAGCACATTTCTCATTTACTTTGCAGACACTTGAGATACAGATTACTTTGAGATACATGAACAGTTAGTATAATGTATTTTTAGCTGAATTATAGCTGAATTATGATCTATTTAATTATCCTTTTTCTTGGCCACTTCACAGATGAAATGGTTTTAATACTGTACAAACTTTACATGTTGTCCTCCTTATAACAGAAAAACGTTCTGCTCCTTTAGATTTGTAAAATAAATCATTCTGTATGATTTATAAGCATGTCTCCTCATAAGACACGCTTATACACAATATTCTTGTGGGGACATTTGGTCCCCCAAACCTTGTGAATAATACCAGGACAAACACACACACACACACAGAGAGAGAGAGAGAGACAATAACTACAATTAAGCAGCGAGGCCAATTCAGGTCAGTTATTCTTCTGTGAGAACAGTGCGTTATATCAGTGACTGCTGCCTCCATTATTAATGAAAGAAATTAAGCAAGCAGACAAAATTCCATTAATAATGCACAGCTTTTAATTACACTCAGTCATTTCCATTCCTTTACAAATTACAATATGTGTGGATCTTAACCCATAACCAGGCTGATTTTAACCATTTTCAACCTATCATTTAAATGCTTTAGAATACCAAAACAAAGTTACTTTCATCTTCCAAAATTCCGCATATAGAGGAAATAAATATCCTCTATATGCAAAGTATATGTT
>JBAJNP010000848.1:0-52284 GCA_036877545.1 Yasuhikotakia modesta | reverse complement strand
TTTAATGGGAAATATATGGGGGACATATATAACAATTATATTCAACGAGTCGCATTTTTATTAAAGTGGGCAGCGTATCACGACTACATTGTGCAACAAGAACGCAAAATATCTTGCGCTGACGTAACCCGTCAGGCGACGAAGCTCCCTGAATATAATTGGCTAAGAAACACGTCAATCAAATCGCCCTTCTCGGTTTCTTCCGGCTGTGTGTCAGCCCTTCAGCTGCAGCAACAGCGGTGACAACAAGCAGCATCCCTCCTTGACAGAAGCCAGTTGCAGATATTATCGCAGGTAACATGCTGTCTTCTTTAAATGTGACAATTCGGACTGATAAACACTAGTAATGTAAACTATACGTGTATTTAGCATTAACAAACCCGACTCAAAGGTCTTAAGTTCAGTCTTTGCTTAAGAAGTTTGGCAGTTAGCTTCTGAAGATTTAGCCCGTTAGCATCTGTTTACAGGTTCTGGTTGTGTGTCACGAGCTAGTGAGTTACCTACCTAGACAATATTTCGGACACAACGCCCACTAGCAAAACAGACTATTTGGCGCTTTCGAAGTAAAGATCCCTTAAACTGTAGTGTATGTAGGCAGCTAGTGTATGTAGGCAGCTCCTGATCTTTTGCCCAGTAGTCATAGATTTGTTTTTAATTCGCAACATTAATCAGCTGCTTAGATGTTTAATGTTTTGTTCGATTTCATATATTTTATGTAGTTTTTAAACTTACTATATTCTCATTATAGTTGTGTGGAAACCAGTGCTTCGTTTAGGGGCTGTTTAGCTGTCATTTTTCTAGACGTGTTGTTATCATGTTAAAAGCACCGGTGACGTGTTATGCTTTTTAAAAGCACTTTCTAGCTATTTTCAACTTTTTAAGTCTGCTAGCATGGTCGTTGTTGACTGATCACGAATACGTAACAAATATGAAAGAACGTGCTTATGTTATACAGGACAGATATTGAGTGGTGTTGTCGTTAACAAAGCATTAACTTCATAGTTTGGCCCGACCTGTTAGAATTCCAGGCTTTGTCTAGGGATATTTTTAAATGGGGTGTGTGTTCTTATGTTTAACTTATTTGCGTTTTATCTCGTTGACTCATGTTAGTTCCATAGCTTTATACAGCACCAACATCTGATTGAATTGCATAAGGACATATTTTTTATTGCAATGTGTTGTCAGGCGTTGTGTGTTAAGCCTGTATATTCCTTACCCTGAATATAAGGTTAAAGCAGGAAAAGGGGTTCAGTAGTGTAGGGTGACCTGCCATGTGGACTGTTGATCGGTTATTGGGTAATTTCCTGCAGTGTTATGTGTAGCTCTGGGCATGTCTGTTAAAAGTTGTAGATCAGTATCAGGGCACATTCCAGAGAGGTGTCACTGATATGTGCATGTGTACAGGTGTGATGGTCTTTGTGGGGCTCAAAAACAGCTGTGGTTGATTAATAGCAGCTAACAGTGTTAGCTAAGGTTAGGGTGTAAGGTAGAATAAACATTGTCTTGTTGGTATTTATTGCATATAGCTAGTATAGGTTTACAAAGTATGCGTGGAGATCACCAAGACCTTGACTTGCTAATTGCATATGGCACCTCTCCTAAACAGACAGCATTCCGAAGGTGTTTGACCAAAACAGCAAGTTTGTAGTGGTCGAGTGTGACATTTGCTTCCACTTTTGAACTTTGTTTGTATTATATTTGCCCTGAGATATATAGTATGTATCTCAGGAAAAACGTGCCTTTCAGGAATCGCAACTGAGCTTTTCAAAAAGCATTTGTTCAGTGAATAGATGGATTGTTTGATTGGGATGCTGTTGTCTTACTAACCAAGTTTTGTAATAATTGATTTATCAGAGAAGCTGTTGTGTTAGACAGACTCTAATTAGCCAGTTTGGCAGCCTTGCTTCTCAAGGGTGGCTATTGACTAATAAGCTGATCCACACAAAATCTACACTTTTGCTCACTCTTGGGAAAACCGATAAGTGATCGTTACAGGACAATGGAAACATTTCTGCTGTTTTAACATTTAAGCCTGGCTGCAGACATGTTTTTTCCCCAGTAGGTGAAAGTGCACAAGAGATAATGTATCCGATTCGGTCAATGCGGTAAACATGAGCAACACTGTCTCTCTCTCCTCTCTCTCCTCTCTCTCTCCTCTCTCTCTCTCTCTCTCTCTCTGTCTCTCTTTCTCTATCTTTCTATAATTACATGGGGCCTGTGGTTACTTTTGCTTATTTAACATGGTAATTCCACACGGTAACATCAACTTTCTGCTTTGAAACCCCACCACCTGTATGTTTTTTTGTGTTTGAAACATTAAGAGGTATAATCATGACAGAGACAGCTGAAACAGTCCTTTATAGTGCAGTTAGAGGCATTTTCCTTGCTGTGATTTACTCCTAAGTCATTCTTTTTGCTTGACCCCTGACCTTTGCCCTTTAAAGTCATAAATAACCTTGACTTACTGGGAGGAAAACAATTCTTCCAAAAACATAGTGTCACATGGTTTTGGGTCATAAGAAACCAGTTAGCCCTTCCAAAATGGGTGAGATGGTTTTAAATAGCTATTAACTGTTTTACTGATCAACATACAATGAGTTGATTCATTCAAACAAGTTTGTTATTAAAAACAGCTGGATTGTTTGCCCATGCAAAGCTTGCTACTAGGAAGATGAGTGTATTTTGGTTGCCAGGGCATTGCTATGAGGTTGTTGGGGTGTTGCTAGGTGGTTGCTTATGGTCAAAAAAAGTTTCTATTTTTGTCCCTAGTTATAGCTTAGTCATTTTAATAGGTCTGACTTAAATTAAGTTTTTATATTTTGTATTTTTGCAGATTAGTTGTTGCATTGTGTAAAGAAAATGTCTGATAAGGTTTATCATTAAACAGCAATATGAAGTTACGCAACACCCACAGGTTGGGACCTTGCTTCGCATAACTGCTTTATTTACTGTTCTCTGACCTAATACTGCGTCGCCTCATTGACTTTTGAGTCTCCCTTTGAATTCATCTTCACATTTCTTTGGATGGTAAGTTGCGTTTGTCCGCTTGAATCTTTCTTGAAAGTTTACTGTTGTGACATTGTTCTCCGCTGAATCATAAATCTGAAGTATTGCTGGCTCTAGTGAAACTGCCAACATGTCACTTTAGTAGGTTAATTTATTCTGTGAGAGTTTGTTGAGCTCAAATAGCAAAATGGTTGACCGTGTGAAAGAACAGAATTGTACTGACTAAAGAACCAATGTTTTAAAAATTCTGTACTCTGTATTTAAAGTTAGTCTTACAGCACAGCTAGCTGTAAGACTTCATTTGTGCCAAAGGTGTTCCCTCAGGTCTAGAATCAAATAAGTCCTTCTGTGAGCCATGTGCGTCACGGTCCGTCAGTCTGTCTGTCAGCTGTAGGTTGAGCTTTTTGGAAGCAGACAGGGTCCAAAGTTCATACCTGTATCAGATATGTTCCCGTACACCAACCCATGGGTGGAGAACCAGAGTGCCTCTCATTTCAACAGCAGCCAGCCGACTAGTTTCAGTGAAACATGACACATGAATGAGTGTATGAATGAACTTGGACTCTAAGATTATGAAAAGAAACTCTATTAATTCCTTGTTATGCTATTTAATGAGGTAGTGTTTTTTTTATCTTCACAGGTGTGCTTGTCTTAAGGGGCTGCTAGCATTTCTGATAATCTGAGATAAAGGAAAGTGAGGAAGACCATGTTCTAGAGACCCTGCGCTGGAAGCCCTTTCTCTGAACAATGAACAATGAGGACGAGTTCTATGATGCCGTCACAGGTGAGGCTGCAAGACCCTTTAAATGCTCCATGATGGTCATTGTGGCTCATTCTGTGAGTTTGATCTGTGGGCTGCATGTGATGTCAGATTGCTGGCCATCAGCTTAGATGGATGGAAACAAAAAAAGTACTTTTAAATGTAAACATGTCTGTATGTTGGTAGCACACTGTTTTAAAATGGATGAGTTTAACCATGTTAGCTACAACCAGGTTAGCTATAGAGGGACCACCCACTGTAGCTAACATGGTAATTAAATCTGTTTACTAATAAGTGTCTGAGCAATTGTACTTGAAGTTCACGTACTTAAGTCTGAGAGAGATCTGTCTGTCAAGAAAACGTTTACATTCATTCAGCGGTAGCTCAAAACTCAGGCAGCATGACACAGCTGTGTTTTATAAACAATTTAATTTGTCTCCCATTGTGAGTGTTTTGAACACTGTTGACTTTGGCCCTAGACTGTGTGTTTGTTATAGCAGAGCGGCCGTGACATGGAAAGCTGATCTGGTGTTAGTTTACCTCTGGTGATGGTTTCAATTATGTAGAGATCAGGCTGTCTGATGGTTCCTG
This sequence comes from Yasuhikotakia modesta, assembly GCA_036877545.1. Taxonomy (NCBI): domain Eukaryota; kingdom Metazoa; phylum Chordata; class Actinopteri; order Cypriniformes; family Botiidae; genus Yasuhikotakia; species Yasuhikotakia modesta. The sequence goes on along the minus strand of JBAJNP010000848.1, from coordinate 47,927 downwards.
TCATTGTTGAGATGAAATGAGATTAAAAAAAAGCAATAAATAATAAATAAACAAGGAGAAGGACTTGCAGGTCATTGAATCATCGGCTACCTGAAGCTTTGCTCAGGCGGTACAAAATGAAGATAGGAAGTTCTTAGTCTGGCATAGAGTCTAAGACTAGACAAACAAGTGGTACCTTCCAATGTCTCATAATTGTTAAATTTGACACTTTTGGCAGCAACTTATGCAGAACACAAGCAGTACATTTAACATTGCTGGCACCATGTTTTAACAATTTAGCCACCGGAACATTGCATGTTAACATTGCATTGCATGCTATGCCAGAGGGCCAGTTCATTTTGTTCATTTCAGTTCATTAGTTGACTAATGATGAACATTTATTTTCATGAGCTCTGCAGACTCTTTTGTCCCCCATCCTGAGTCAGCTATTTATTGTGTATTAGGCTTGGATTCAGATGAGTCTTGTGAGGGCACATCAGAAGGCAGTTTTAAAGATGCTGTAGTGTTCGATGGAGCTCAGAAGAACAATGTGGTGGTTCCTCAAGAAAATGGAATCAAGAAACGCAGGTATGGCTAGATTCCACAATTGCCTTCCATGACCTCCAATTTTCTCCTTTGTTTCTCCTCCTTTAATCTGTCTCTCTCTCAAACTTGGTGTTACTAGTGCTAGATTCTTCTAATTCATTTCTTGTTTGTCACTGGGTTGTGTATAATGTGCACATCTATACATGTCATTTTAAACTTCTGAACATGTGAAAAGGATTACATTTGTGTGTATAATAAAACATATTGTTCCCCTGTCCGTTAGGTCGTTGCTGCCTGCACCCATGTTCTCCAGAAATGATTTTAGCATATGGAGCATTCTCAAGAAATGTATCGGACTGGTAAGGATGTATAACGTTAACATTTAGGCATTTAGCAGACGCTTTTTTCCAAAGCGACTTACATTGTGACTTGCATATAACAGAACATGTTTTCTGTAGGTGCTAGAAAGTGATTATAATAAACAGGACAAATGAATTGTTACCATAATGTGTTCCTGTAGCTCAACTGAAAAGGTTGTGGGTTTGATCCCAGATAATACTAGTGCTGATAAATTAAAAAATTCACTGTATACATTGTGTACCTTAAATAAAGTCCCTTTGAATAAAAACAACTGCCAAGTGAATAAATGTAAAGTAATCTTGCTAATCAGCATCTAGGATTGGCACAATTTAACCAATCAGCATCTAAGACTGAAACTTTCCATTTTCTAATGCATTTTATTACTTAATCGATCTGCTGCTATGCTTTAGGAACTGTCCAAGATCACCATGCCCATTGTGTTCAACGAACCCCTGAGTTTTCTCCAGAGAATCTCCGAGTATATGGAGCACACGTACCTCATCCAGAAAGCCTGCGCACAGTCCGACTCTATAGAGAGGATGCAGGTAACACCGTATACAAACACCTAACCTGACTAAATGTCAGAAATGAAGCAAACCTGTGAGGGACATTGATACACTGATACTGCATATAAACTCATTCACTGATGTGCAAGTTTGCATTGTTTATTGTGAGATGCTGTTGTCAGTATGCTAATATTACAACTGGGGCCCAACTGTTCTTTCTCCTAATTGAACATCTTTCTCTGTATTTTTGCTAAGGCTGTAGCTGCATTTGCTGTGTCTGCAGTCGCCTCTCAGTGGGACAGAACTGGAAAACCTTTTAACCCTCTTTTAGGAGAGACCTATGAACTCACACGGTACAAACAGTAGCACAGTGTTTAATAATAAAACCCCCAGATAAGATTTGAGGATGTTGGGCCATGATTGCTGGTTCTCTATCATGTATGTAACTTCACTTCTTCCTCATAATGTTTTCTTCCTGTGTATTTGGTCTCTTTTTATGTAGCGAGGATCAGGGTTTCAGACTGATCTCAGAACAGGTGAGTCACCACCCGCCCATCAGCGCGTTCCACGCAGAGAGTCTGACGGGTGACTTTGTGTTCCATGGTTCCATCTACCCTAAACTCAAGTTCTGGGGCAAGAGTGTGGAGGCAGAACCTAAGGGAACAATCACACTAGAACTTCTCAAGTGAGTCTTGCAGCATGTGTGGTTCTGATGATTTATACATACACACCAACACACCTACCCCCCCACACTCACACACTTCTAGGTATGTGAGTATGATAACGGATTTGGGAATGTTTAGTCACCATTTCACATAAAAAACCAAGGCCAAGGTGTTTTTGTCACTGCAAAGTCTTGAACAACCAGCTCTCCTGGTGTTCCTAAAAAGGTTTATTGATTGTGTGAGTAAGATTTTCCTGGAATGAGTCAGTGGTGTTTGAGTTTGATTTCAGAGCGACGGTTCTAGAGTTGCCAGGTAACAACCTCATGTGTCATTGCAGGCATGAAGAAGCATATACATGGACCAACCCTTTCTGCTGTGTACACAATGTCATTCTAGGGAAACTGTGGATTGAGCAGTACGGCACTGTAGAGATTGTCAATCACAGGTACTGCCAAACTAGCCATACCTACATTGTAAATTTAAAGCTTTGCATTGGCTAATTGTTTTGTTTCCTGCTGTGTGATTGGTCAGTACTGGAGAGAAGTGTGTCCTGAACTTTAAACCCTGTGGGATGTTTGGAAAAGAGCTTCACATAGTTGAAGGTTACATTCAGGAGAAGAGGTGAGATCAGCAACTCTTAACTTCTTTAACCAACGTTAAGACTTGCCAAACTGTTTGTGGTGTTGACTCATGCATGTGTATATAAATTTACAATATAATTCAGATTCACACCTAGTATTGGTGCTGATAATTAGAGCAGTTCATCATAAGCACACATTCATCATAATTCTGAAAATAAACATTTCTATATAGGGTGGATTGCCCTAATGTGGGACATTTTTTGTTTCGACTTCTGAAGTATATTAGAATGTTAAGCCCGATTTATGACTGCACAGATATTAGGTCATGTGACTGTGATCACATGGCAGTTGTTTATAATTTCACTGGCATTCATTGCTTTGGGGGAGAGCTGAAGCTTAAATGTCCCACATTAGGACAATTCATGCTATTTAAGGAAATCCTTATTATAAACCTGTTACTGTGATTATGCTTTTTAAAAGAGTTATTAGTGGGACAATCTAGTAATGCTAAATGTCCCCAATGTAGCTGTCGCTACATCGTTCCTTTCACTGCTAGTTGTATTAGGTGGCTTCTTAGGTAAATGGCTTGCATGCTTGTTGTTCCTTTAATTTTTAAAGATGCACTGGTTTCTGTACATTGTTACAGTAAAAAGAAGCGCTGTGTTATCTATGGGAAGTGGACGGAGTGTATGTGGAGTGTTGACCCACAAGTGTATGAGACCCATCGGAAGTTTGAGAAAAAAGGAACGGACACTAAAAAACAGAAACCGGTAAGAAGGAAACAAGGTAAAGTTTAGGTTTGGGCATATGACTTTGTCATTCAACTGTTTAGATTAATTGAATTCTTTTTTATATTTCAAAGTTTCAAATGTTGATCTCTCTGAATTCACAGAAAGGTAAAAAAGAAAGTTGAAGAGTAGTTGCAGTAGAAGGTAGATACAGTATAAGGTATTCTTGTATGTTTACACAAGGAGCCACTGTAAAGGGGGATGTATACACTGTGACCAACAGAATATGGACAATAACTTCTAATGAATGCGATTGGCTATTCCAGTCATTTCTATGAGACCATTTTCACTTAACTATGTGCACTGGGATGTTGTCATTTTGTAAAAGATAAAGAGCTCCCCAGATTGTTGCAATAATGAAGCACAAAATTACATCATTGTATGATGTGGCAAGTTTGGTTTTTGCTGCAGTAGTCCAACCCAATAATTACACAGGGTGTTCACATACTTGGTGATATAGTGTAGTAAATAGTGTACTACACTAACACCTAAATAGTGTACGTCTTTCTTCTAGAGAATAAAGAAGTGTTGTTTAAGTGTTTCTTTACTGTAAGCATTGATGTAAGTAGCTTAGATATGTGCTAATGTACGTACAGAACAGTCATGTGTAGGTGTGGAATAAACAGAACCAGAGCAGCGTGTGGGTGTGTCACAATTCTCATACTTAAGACCTTTGTTTCTTTCTATAAATGTGTCTCCCTTTAGACGGCTGATGCATTCAGTTTGTTCCTTTATTTAGCTGTCTTCACTCTCTGTATGAGTGAATGTGAGAGGCCTTTTGCCGATAATATTAATGCAGATAATATTAATGACTATTGTGTGCATACCAGACTTGAAACAAGGTTATTGCACAGCTCTCTGGATTCTGAGATGCTTCATTCTGATTGGCCAGTTTTAGAATTCTGTGGTCAGATCATTTGTATACTGCTAAACTGCGTAATTGGCTTATCCCAGCTGTTTATATTGCTGTGCTAGTTTCATGTTCCCCATGTAACACCATTGCTGTTTATTGACGTATTATACAATCATTTTTAATGTTTAAATTTTTTACTACATTAATATTTTACCACTATTTTATTATATTTTACTAATAAATATGTCTCTATGTATTATAGGACCATATATTGTTCTGATTGTTTTGCATTTTGTTATAAATGTATAGGAGGAAACAGAAGGATCTGTCAATGAGGATGCTGATGAAATGCCTGATGTTCAAGAGACTGTTGCTGTGATTCCTGGTAGCACATTACTGTGGAGAATATCATCCAGGCCACCTCATTCAGCCGAGGTACAGGCACACACACACACACAATGTTCTGTTGATGTATGTTTACTGAAGACTCTCATATCAGCTATTGACATAATTTGATCATTCAAATCATTCTGACCAATGGCGCATTTACCTATGGAGGCCAACTTCTGCATTCCCTCTGTCCAATTCTAGATGTATAACTTCACTAATTTTGCAATGACACTGAACGAGTTGGAACCTGGCATGGAGGGAGTTCTGGCACCAACAGACTGCCGCCTACGGCCTGACATGAGAGCTATGGAGAATGGCATCATGGGTAATGAAGTCTTATTTACTTAGTTACTGAAACAACCATGCAGCACCCCGTTATGCAAACGACAACAATTCAACCACATTTCATGCATCCAGGGCAGTAGGTGTCAGTATACAGCCCAACAGCTACTGGCACTAACAGCTATGGTGCACCTTTAACTAACAGATAAACTGATTTCTGTATGTGTTTGTGTAGACGAGGCCAGCAGAGAAAAGGAGAGACTGGAGGAGAAACAGAGAGAAGCTCGTAAAGAACGGGCCAAAGATGGCGAGGAGTGGAACACAAGGTAAATGCTCCAGTACATCTTTACTGCAACAAATGTTGTCTTGTGTGTTTTTGTTTATATGTTGTAACCACTGATTATTTCTCTGATTGTTTTAAGATGGTTTCAGTTAGGCACAAACCCATATTCAGCAGCACAGGACTGGCTTTACAACGGGCGTTACTTTGATAGGAAATACGAAGACTGCCCTGATATCTACTGATGAGAAGGTGCAATTTTAAAGGGCAAAGGCTCCACGACAAACTCCCTCTCTCCCCCCACCTACAGCATATCAAACCCAACTGAAAGCGATACTGTAGCACTTATCAACTCATGCTGTCAGCATCTGGTCGTCCAAACTCACATTGTTTTTCTGTATTCTCCCATCGCACCAGGGGATCATGGGAATTAAAAATGCCACAACCAGCAAATGTGTTAATTTGTTTAATTTGTCAGGTTTTTGGTTTCATTGCTTATTTGTTTGGTTACATGCACTTTTGATGTTGTTTCTTATATGGTTGTTGTTCTTCATTCACATTCCACCAGCGCTGTAGGTTTATCATTTGAGGAAAGTCACATAAGATGAGTTAAGATAAGTTGCTAATTTGCCTTTTTCTAAATGTAAATTCACCTCACCAGTAGTACCAGTGAGTGAACTACAGGTGATTGTACAGTGCTTTACCATGTTTTTCACTAAAAAACTCATTCCAGATCTTTTGAGCTTTGCTAGCACTGAGCCACAAAAGACCTCTGGTCCAGCTGTATGTAAATAACTAGTGAGGAGATTGAGCATCATTAAAATAACAGTAATAATAGCATTAATAATGACCTCTGTGAATGCGTGTACGTGCAACGTTGCAAATATTGTTAAAAATTTGTTTTAGTTGGTACAGTGTTTTGCCTTTTGGATTTATCTCCAAATTAAAAATTAAATAGAAAACGGCTTCATCATCTGTAAATTATGACATTTTAAAATTAGCCTCATGCTCTCTTTAGTTTCCTTCCACTACCTGTTCACACGCATTCAGCAGAGGCTTACAGGATGTAAAACTTGTGGGTGATTGTATAGTCAGCAAATAATGGCAAAGCATGATCTATTGACACTGTAAATGCACATTTTCATATTTCACAGTCTGTATAATGTGTGTCACTGTTGTTCCTTAAGCAAGTGAATAGTTGTGTGTAAGAAAAGTAGGTTGTTCTATCAATCAGCATTTGTGTCTGTAATCACTTTCTCAAAAATACTGTTCACAAAGGTTTGGAAACAAAATCTATGCAACCCATCATACAAGATAAAACCCCGTATAGTTCAGGCTTAATAAACAAGAAATGTACAGAATGGCAGCTGTAAATACAGTAACTGTAAAGTTGAAAATAGCATTCAAATGAGAATATTTCCTGCCCATACTCTGCTCCTGATACACTTTTTTTGTTGTTTTTGTTGCCTTAAATGGTCTTTTACAATCTTATTGCATTTTGTTTTTCAGAACACATTTTCTTCAGAGACGATCTGACTATGAAATGTGAATGAAATTATCAGGTTTGATGCATGATGATGCCACAACAGTTGCTTCTCTCATCTCCACAAACATGTTTTTTTCCCCACAGTGCCTGACTTTAAACACTTGTGTCACTAATTTGCTTTTTTGTCTCAGTGTTGGGGGTATTTTTAAGATTTAGGTATGTTAGACTTTTTATTTAAATTTTTTTTTCTAACCACGTTTCCCTCGCCTAAGCAATGTAAACAGGAATGTAGTCACCATTTGTTAGATAAACACAAGAAATGTACACTACTTGGTTTGTCATTGTATTGTATCTGTTCTTTTGTTAAATGTATATTTGATTATTTGAAAACTAGTGTTAAAAAAACTAATATTCAACAATTAAAATATAGATTTTATTTTTATGCGGCTTTGTGTCAGTCATTCCATTTGCACAATGACCTGAGCATTTCACTTCACTGCTCACAGTTTTTGTCTGTAAATGTTGCAAATGCACATTGATTGCTAGCAATCATAAAAATACAGCTCTTTATTTTGTGTGATGAGTTCGTATTTAAAGAGCGATGTCAAATGGTCATTTTATTTGTGAAATGCAATCTTTTAACAGAATCTGCATTATCATTGAGGGGGTGACATTTTGGTGTCACCCCCCCAAGTTTTCGTCTGATCATGTGAGAGCTTTTTGGAATAAAGAATGTACATTTATAAAAACAATTCTTTGTTTTATTTCTTTGAAAGTAGTACATCTATACAAGCAAGCTAAAGCATGATTGCGTTTAATGTGTATTGAAAGGTAAAATGTAGCATACGTGCTGTCTCAAATACTTATGCCACTACTGTCATGGCAAAATTATTAGACAACAATGGAGCAAACCGTTGCCAGTGGAAGTGTGAAAATGTAAAGATTCTATTTATTTTAAATTATTATTGTTATCTTAAAGTAACTTCATTAGATTTATTATTATTTTTCGGGGATTTTAAGACAGCAACAATCCATATTTTTGAACGGGGATCTGGGCTAAATGACACAGCAGTTGCTGTAAGCCAAGAACGACATATCATTCAACCAATGAAAATATGTCTAAAATCTGAACGTGACCAATAGGAGCGCGCTGAGGCGGATACAGGAAGTTGCTTGCCACTTGTCTTTTTGTGACTGTCCTGCTAACCTCCATCAGGACCTTATTTACTCCACGAATCTACGAAAGACTAAAGCTTTATCGCCGGTATGATTCGCGTTTATAACAATATCTTTTTGTTTGGTACATAGCAGCACGTTTAGTTGAAAAATAGACATCTTAAAAATAAAATGCATAGTCATCGCTGAGCTGGAGTTGTTAAATACTAGCTAATGCTAATACATTGCCGTGTTTTATAAACTAAGCAGTGTACATATGTTCAAAATATCAACACGATGGCGCATTTTGGTACTTTGTAATACTATATAATGCGTTAGTTTAGGTGCTCAGATGTAGACAAACTGATGGCTTAAGCTAACTGTAGTGCTAACAAGTGTTGCCGTGTAATTGCTGGTCTAACGTCTCATAACCATGTTGTTCATTGTGATGCAAATGCTTTCTGAACACCTGTTTTATATAAAAGCAAACGTAGATTTGTTGGTTTCTTTAATGTTATTTTCATATGTTGTCTCCAGCAGTAAAGATGTCGTCTGGAGCTCTGTTCCCCAGTCTAGTCTCCGGGTCCCGCAGCTCATCCAGCAAATATCTGGTTGAGTTTCGGGCCGGAAAAATGTCTCTGAAGGGCAGCACTGTGACCCCAGACAAACGCAAGGGTACCGTCTACATCCAACAGACAGATGACTCGCTTATCCACTTCTGCTGGAAAGACAGAACCAGCGGAAACGTGGAGGATGTGAGTGGTATAAACTCCGAATCGGTTTTAATTCATAGTGTGAACGCAGATGTGTGTTAAAAGATTTTCACATCTATTTCACATAAATTATAATGTGCTTTTCAGGATCTGATTATATTCCCTGATGACTGTGAATTTAAGAGAGTGAACCAATGCACCACAGGTCGTGTTTATGTGCTTAAGTTCAAGGCTGGATCCAAAAGGCTGTTCTTTTGGATGCAGGTGAGTAAAAGATGATGGAGTTACATATTAAATAAAGCTTTTTAACAGTATATAAGAGATGCATTAATTTAATACAACCTTGCTGTCCCATTAATCTTGTTTAAAGGAGCCCAAAACAGACAAAGATGAGGAATATTGTCGCAAAGTGAATGAGTACCTGAACAACCCGCCCATGCCGGGGGCTCTGGGTAGTGGAGGAGGTGGCAGCCATGAGCTGTCTGCCCTTGGAGGTGTGTTATTGCAAATGGAGATAAAAGCATAGCATAGGAAAATTAGCCAGTACTCATCTCATTTTGTTTTCATTAAGGAGAAGGTGGTCTGCAAAGCCTCTTGGGTAATATGAGCCACAATCAACTCATGCAGCTGATTGGACCAACAGGACTGGGTGGGCTTGGTGAGTGAGAACCAGTCAGCCTTCTGTTTACGTTTAATATATTTAAAAATGATGTAGGAACCAATTTGTTGGTGCAATTTTGCTAAATTTCAACATACTTTTTCAACAATAGTTCATATTAAAAGCTGTGCATGTCTGTGTTAACATGTTTAAGGAGGGCTTGGTGCTCTAGCTGGTCCAGGTCTGGCTAGTCTGTTAGGCAGTGGAGGACCTGCTACCAGCAGCTCAACCTCTAGGTATGTTCTGCCTGTTGTTTATTAACCATAAAATACCATTATAATAATACAATGATGTGTGTGATTCTAATAAAAAAACCTCAGATCAGCACAGTTTCATTTCCCTTCACAGCTCTCGTAGCCAATCAGCAGCTGCCACTCCCTCATCTGGATCTGCTGCCCGGCTTAGCTCCACTCAGGCACCCACCACACCGGTAACCCCTGCTGCTACCACCACCGCCTCTCCCACGGTGACCCCCACCACCCCTGCAGCCCAGACTCCATCCATGCCTGCGGCGCCTGCCTCTAGCACACAGCCCATACAGCTGAGTGACCTCCAGAGCATCCTGGCCACCATGAATGTGCCCACCATGGCTGCAGAGGGTCAGGGAGGTAATGAAATGTTGAGACCTCATACTCAAATTTTTGGTGTTTCCACGTAAAATCAGTTTAGTTTTTGTAGTCTATAATCTGGTTTACAAAGACCCAACCAAATGTGAATGCAGATTTGTATAAATTTTTCATCAAAATGATCAGAGTTCAGGAAACAAAATGTTCAGAATTATGTAACATTTACTATACCATACGTTATATAAAAACTGTGTAAATGGCAGTAATTCCTTACAGCCTTGTGCACCTTGTTCCAACTTTCAGTTTGAGAGATAATCACCCTTTAAATCATGCTGAAGTCTGTCACTATTGTAGCTGGATGTAACATTTGTAAAGAATGTGTTTATTTAAATTGTGTGCTGTGTAACAAACCCTCTGATGCATGAGCCTCATTTTAAAACGCTAAATAATGTTATAGAAATTGTTTAATTAAAACTCTTCTGTTGTTATGTTCTTCTGCTGTTTTTATGTTTAAGTATCTTGATTCTCTCTGTTTTTTTGTAGTGGACCTGGCAAGTGTGTTGACCCCTGATGTCATGGCTCCTATTCTGGCCAACCCTGAAGTACAGCAGAGACTGTTGCCTTACCTGCCCTCAGGAGAATCACTACCACAGAGTGCCGATGAGATACAGAACACACTGACCTCCCCTCAGTTCCAACAGGTCAGACACATACATGCATTTAAATCACCCTGTATGTCTGTGTGCTGTGCTGTCTTCTAAACATGCTGTGTTTGTGTATGTCTGCAGGCAATGAGTATGTTCAGCAGTGCTCTGGCCTCTGGTCAGCTCGGCCCTCTGATGAATCAGTTTGGTCTGCCGTCTGAAGCAGTGGATGCTGCTAATAAAGGAGGTAAACTGAAAGTGAAAGTAACGTATTGTATTGTGTATTTGCATAGGGGACACATGATTAGTATGTAAGGGGAAGTGTATTCTTTGCACTTCGAATCATCATGAATTGTTTTTAAATTTATCCAACTGCATTTTTAACTGTACAATAATCTATATAGTCATTGTTACTGTGGTCAAAAAACAGGCCACATAATTGTAAAAGATTAAAAAAATGCAGTTTAATATGGTTTTAAATGGACAATATCGTGGCACACCAGCAGACTGATGTTGTGTTTTTAGGCTCGTTTAACTGTCTCATGTTTACTATGTCCCTTCATTATATTCAGATGTGGAGGCTTTCGCTAAAGCTATGGAGGGCAGTGATACAAAGACAGATGATGGGGATTCTAAAGACAAGAAAGATGACGATGAGGACATGAGTTTGGATTAGAATCACCTTTCAGAAAAGCAGAACGTTCCTCTCGCTGTGACATTAGTAACTTCTAGTCTGAGACGTATGCCTGTAATAACTGATCCAATCCAGTGTTTTGTATGTTTCAAGACAAGCTATTAAATAATTGATTAAGCCATTACTGTCTGTGAAACTGATCAAATTAAACTCAAGCAACATTATGTAAATGTATCAAGACTTGTTTATTGCCAATACAAATAGATATAGTTCAAGAGAATCAGACAAAACGTAAGTGACAAAAATAACATTCTTTTGAGTTTTAAACTCCAGTAAGTGGATAATACAGTATGAGTCCATTACAAAGACAAACTGCAGAGACTGTTTGCCTAAATTTCTACAGTCAATTGACCTCCAGTGTTTCTATAGTACCACAAAACCATTTTATGGTGATTGGTCACAGTTTATGTTCAGGTGAGAGCTGAGTGGTCCATGTTCATGAGTATATTAATAGAATGCACTGTTTAAACAATGTATTTAGCCACCGGTTTACAGTTTAGAACAAATATACCCTCTGTACTAGTGGCTTCTTGGCACTGACAGTGCTTTAGACATATACTAGACGTGTCATGAGAATATAAATAGCTTTCCATTTGTTTAAATTAAACAGTAAACCCACCACCTGCTGATTGAATAGCGTGTGTGTATTTATGGGTGATGCAGTTTTAGGCTGAAACAGGGCAGCCCTGAGTCCCCACGGCTCCAGTCACTGAGACTGGTTTTGACAGCATGACAGGCCTGTGATTCAGTACGGCTTTCCTCACACATCCATGGAATGAAGGCAGAGCTGATGGGAGACCTGGAACTTCTACAGTATCTGTACCAGAGGAAGAAAACATTACAGCCACACTCATACCAGTATTGTGCTTGATTCATGCTTTGGTTTGTTTAGCATAAAGGTTTTTGGATATAAGGGGTGTGTGTGTGTTTAAATAGTGTGTAATGTTATTACCTGGCATGCTGCCCAGATAAACAGTCTCTTTGCCTCCGTTGGATCTGCTCAGTTTGGGACCGACTCCATGTTCACTCACTGCATCCACGTGTAACTGGATTACGTTACTCTTCTTTACAACTGAATCCCAGAACAAAGAGTGAGACACTTTACTCAACACTTCTGTTGCTGTTAACTGCATGTTTTAGGGAAATTACTACATGGCTCTGAAATACTTGATTCTGACTCAAGCACTAAAAACTGACTGAATACACTGTCGTGTTATCTGTCATGTTTAATGTTTTCTCATACCATGTTTGAATTTGTTCATGAGCTAAAAATATTTTAAATCGGTATTTTATGTCAAGCTATTCATTTATGGGTTAAGTAGCTGTGTAATAAGTGTAATCTCAAAATGAACCCATTTAGGATGATACAAGACCTCTCAGCTTTGCTTTATTGTGTTTATGTTTAACTAATCCTGCACTCTGGGATACTTGATTCTGATTGGCTAATCCACAGTCATGGTTTCAATTTTTTAACTTTCTGGAAAGTGTGATTACATCTAAATGACTCACTTGCGATACTGTGCCAAACTCCATCACAAATGGACTCCTCTGGTGTGAGACTTACAGAAAACTCTCCACTACCACTGTTCACCAGCACAGTCACCTGCATGTGCAAGACATCAAGACTTGAAAATGGACCAATCCACTGATAACACATTAGCATATAGTCACCTCAATGACCTTCCTGATATCAAGAGCAATTGACAATCTTTACCAACAGACATTAAACTATTAAACTGTATCAAACAATCCCATTTAACTACTTTATAAAAATCCTGACTGAAGTTTGTATATGTTTAAATGGGTGGTTGTATTACCTGGCCCTGACTGAGGTACAGACTCAGCTGTTGACTTTTCTCGGCTCCAGCATGCAGCAGCAGTGCAGAGTCAGACACTGGGCGAATCTCTAAAAGGATCTCAAGGTCACGACCCAACACCAGTGACTCGTCTGTCATGAACATACAGAGATTAAAAAAAGCAGCAGAGCAATAACTAAATTGTATTAAATGCTTCAAAACAAACACAAGCCATCATAAGTCTAGTACAACTCTTAGTGTTTACCTTAATTAAATCTAAATTGGCAGCTTTAAATGATTCTTCAGATGTAGTACAAGGCATGACTCACCAATAACCAGATATCCTCCCTGACTGGAGAAGTAAACACCAGACTGGAGGGGCTGCTGGTAGCAGGGTACCACCCCCACACTGTGAGATGGCCTCTGTAGCTCCACCTCATTCAGTTTTAAATCCCTCACACAGCCAATGAAACCAGGCTGAGAGACCCAGAGAACACAGAGAGAATGAGAAATAAGGAACAAGTCAAATCCAAGTCTTCTCTATGAGCTTCTGAATGGTGTCAGAAAAGGGTTTCAAACTTTTCCAAAACCTAGTAGCAACTGATTTTGAACTGAAACCTAAGAAACCTAAAACATTACATCTCTCATTTGTGGAGAAGGCAACAAATAGGTTAAGCCTAATAAAGGAGAGACCATTTCAGTTAATATCTCACCTACAATTTAGTCAGTTATGGTGTCAGAATGTTTTGTCAGAATGTTGTCTTAGAAGGCAGATACCTAAGCAGTATATAACAAGACAGCTCACTATGTAGGGTTCATAATACAAAGTTTACCATAGCTGCACTGTGATTTGAAGGAAGTCCACCGATGTAAAGCGGAGCTCCAAACACACTCTTCCCTCCACCTGTCACTCTCTTGTTCTGAGTGTCAATTCCATCTACTGTCAGAGAGGCCCGGTCTCCTTCCACTCTCACAAACACCTGAACATGTATAATGGTAAAGTTTCATGGAAGGGACAAAAAAACATTACAAATCTATTTGCTAATATTCAGTCACACACCGTGTGCCAGTGGGCATCATTGTATTTCTTCTTGCTGCGTATGGTGGTCTTCCTCTTTCCACCATTAACCAGCAGCATCAGATTGCCATCAGACACAGACAGTGTCATGGTTCTCTGGTTCTTCGCTCCCGCCACATGGAAGATCAGTCCACTTGAAGAATTCAAACGGACACCGAGGGAGACGTGTGGCCTGTGTAACAGTTAAAATGCTATAAGTCACTAAATAAAAGTGGCTGGTAAATAAATAAATGTAAATATAAGATTCAGTACCATAAGGTTTCAAATAATTACAAAGACGAAGATGTCAAGACCTTTTAAGTCACATACTCTATGCACAAATGTAAATGGGAATGTATAAACTATTTGACAGTAACTTCAGAAGACTTACGCCTTGCTAAACTCCTGAGAGAGTTCATCAAAGCGCTGGTGGCTGTGGGAGGAGCCACTGAAGTGATGGGCGTCAGCCTCTTGAATGGACGTCTCACCCTGGCAGGAGTCATGTACCGTAAGGCTTCTGGAAACTCCATTTAACTGCTTCTGTTAAATCACACATATAATGTGTTTACACTACATATAATATATATAGAAAGAAATAATGTTATTTTGATTTTTTTTACATTGGCCTTATGTCCATTAATTTCAATGACAGTACCTTTTGTATTTTGCGTGGTGAATCCAGTATCTCCAGTGGCTCTGATGCAGCTGGACATTCAAATGTGTATTTACGCCCCTCTTGGGCTTTTATCAAATCTTCTACATTCTGCATTTCAGTCACTCTGCAACACAAATGATAGTGACTTGTCTTACCCCTTGCTTAACTGAATACACACATACAGTTGTGCTTAATTAATTGTTTAGCAGTTTTACATATACAGCACTAACCTCTTGATAAAGAAGTTGCTGATGCAGCCGGTGAGGTTGGTGAAACCACTTGATTCAGGGGTGCCAGCCACATAAGTAATATCAGACTGTAGCGCCGCCCTGCTGGTGACTACACTGTCACCCCCAGTCTCTCCTCCCTGCTCAAGCACATCGTCTATATAAATACGCAACCTAAACAAAGAAATAAAAAGATGAGTAATTACAAAATGTTTCTGTTGGAGTATTGAGTAAAATGTTAGACATTGACAGCAGTGACATACCCATTTGAGTCACTGTAGAAAGCTACATAGTGACTATTGTCATCATTGTAAGTCTTCTGTGAGCGGACCTCATTTTTGCCATTATTAATTACTACATGACCTTTGTCTAAAAGAACCTGACAGGCAGCACTCTGTGATAAAGAAACACAAAACACACAAAAACAAATATTAATCTGTCTTCAGTGTTTAAAATATAAAGAACACAATTTCCAATTGAAACATAATGGTTTGTTGATATTCTCAAATACCTTTAGACATATAGAACTGTGGGTTTGTACCTGGCCTTGATGATAGAACATGAGTCCATTCTGCTGCTCTGTTCTGAAGCCGACACCAGCGTAGAAGTTGTCTGGGACATCTGGGACATCGTTCATTTTGAAACCCAGATAACCTTCACCAGTGAAATGGGCCTCACGGGTAAACTGAAGCACACACAGATGTTTGTTGATTAAAAGTGACAAAAAATAGTAATGTAGTGATAGTTCAGGTTTCTGTTGATAAAATAGAAAACTTGTATGGCCTTTGCGGTGTATAACACAGTATAGTGAAGAGATGACAGGACATCATATGGGGTTAAAGAGAGGGGAACAGGGTTCAGAAAATAACATGCGCCAGGACTCAAACTTGGGTTGCCTAAAGCAGTATTGAGCAATATGTTGATGCACAGACAAAAGCAAGCCCTAGTCCCTAAATAGGCTGTGGATATCAGGGGTATTTGGATTTATACATACAGTACAGTTTCAGAGGCCTTTCACTACCACTTTCCTTTTTAAAGAATTATGTGCAAATCTGCAGATGTTTCTACAGATCCATCATTCCATCAAATCCATCATTCAGACATTGTGAACATGTGAGGATAGGGATATTCTCACCAGGATATCTTCAGAGCAGCCATAGCTGATTCCTGTGCTCTTCATAGTCTTCATCTGAACGAAACTTCTCAGAGCCTTGATGTATCTGAGACAACCCTTTATAGAGCCACGCTTAGGGAACATGCTCTTCAGACTGCAATTACAAATACAAATTGTTGTGGAGAGGTTTTATGCAAAGGGTGAATTGCACAGCTAGCATGACAAGCTCTTCACCAGATCTAAATAAGACAATTATTGGGGCAGTTGCTATGGTTACCTCTCAGGCATCTTTTCCTCTGGAACTCCACCCAGGAAGTAGCTTTCTTGGAAGTTTAGTTCTTTGCTTGAAAGTGTGTACACCCTCACACGATCTATCCTCACAAACATTTCATTTTTGCCAAGTTGAAAGATAACATCCACCTGAAACCAACAAACAACGAAGAGGAAGATTATTTATACACAGCATTATCAGAACTGAGGGCATTTTCCACTTAAACGAGTGTAAGGTTTACTTTAACTATATAAAAAATGAACAGAAATTATTTCTCAATCTGAATCAATTTGACTATTAACTATAAGTTCAAAGACAAGACATGTAGTAACAAAATATCATGCATTTTCATAACACTCAGCTCAGATGCATTAAGCTATGCTATCTGACATCATGAAAAAATCTATGGTTTTATATATTAGCAAAATATACACAAACAAAAAAATATATATTTACTGTCACCTCTGAGACAACAAGCACTGATAGATATTGTACTACTATAGTAACCTATAACCCTTCAGTAGCACTGGTTAAAATCTCTTTGAAAATAATGTGCAATTTCATGTAAAGTATATTACTACATTAATACTGGAATATTGAAATATAAGTATATAGACAAAGGGGTAGTACTGAAATGGTACTACCCCTAGTACAGTGGGGTAGTACATTGGGTTACTCACAAATTTCGACTGGGCGTTACCAATTGCTAGTCTAGAAGGATCATCAGAGGTGTAATTCATCAGTTGTCCTTCAACATTATAGAAGACTCTGAGAAGACCTTCATGCATGGCCACACACACAAACTTATCCTAAGAAGAAATCCACAAAGACACAACACATTAACACCCAGTGATATTTTTGAATGTATTTCTGAACGTGACAAATGAATGTGAATAAATATTCTCACCTCCCTGTGGAACAGCATGAGGATTCCGTTTTGCGAGACGAGTTTTATGTACTGTTCAAACTGCCGATCGTCCCTCTGAGTTTGGAACAAAACTTCGACATACCCTGTACCATCAAAGTACACACCATCAACAACCCATTCTGTTGTTGTTACTGGTCTGCTTCTGTTTTAATACATGGAAAGGAGCAATTATAACAAGGTAGGCACTTACATTCACATATTGTTGTTTAACCTAAGCCCCAATTTTATACACAAGCCTGAATATAGTATATCACAAATAAAATGGTACCTGTTCTTTGTTTTATAGATGTAAATTTGGTTTTGAAAAAAAATTGATACTGAAATTTGGTGTTTAAAAACAGGTATTATAATATTTTGGAAATATGTTGTTCTAAAGTTAAAATTAATCTTTAATACAGAAAAATTTAATGTTAAATATTTTAAATTTAAAATATTAAAAAAGTTAAATTGAGGAGTAGCAAATATTTGCACGAAATATGATAAAGACATTTGCAAGACTTGAACCTTGCATGTATTAATAACAGACACAAATAGGTCACTGGTGATTGACCTGTGCTCTTTAAAAACCTACTACTGATAGTTTATATAAAAACAGGCCAGTTAGACCCCTTACCTTGAACAGGGCAGGTCAGCTGTGGTGTTCAATTTGAATGTTTGATCAAAGTTATAGAGACTGATGAGCTCTTCATTTAGACTCAACAACTCAATGCAGCCTTTGAAGAAGTTTGAGGAAGATGCATTGAGAATGGCAGGAGGCTGTGCATGTTTGAGAGAGAGGACAGCACATTTAACTTTTACCTAACTTTTACCTGGCAAAACCAGCAGCTATGGTGCTAAGATATTGTGGGTGGTTGCTATATGTAAGTTCTAGGTGGTTATAGTGAGGTTTCATACTGGATTTGCTTAGTAAGATTTAGGGTTAAATTCATGTATGTACAGCAGTAATAGCAAGGCACATTAACAAAGGAATCCACACTACTGAGTGAATATTAAACAATTACTTACACTGAATGTGCTAGGGTAACCAGCAACATAAAACACAGTGTCCTCAGCTGGTAAGTTGAGCAGCCCATTGTCCCCTTTTGCCTCCATGATTGCCTTAACTATTTTTGTGCCTTCTGAATCAGTGGACATTGCCATCTGACCGTACTGTAGAGTCCTGCATATACAGAGTAAACATATTTAAGCTGACAGGCCCTGTAGATTGTTCAACAAATACATGTTGGCAAGCATGTTTCTCACCTCTCCAAGACAAGTTTGTTGAAATAATCCGTATTCACACTTTTCTGCATTAGAACCTGTGCTGTATCTCCTCCAACATTAAAGTACCAGCGGAGATTTGTCTCTTCCAGCATCATCGCCATGTAGTCTTTAGTAGACTACAGTACACACATACATAACAGAAACATGAGTATATAATTATGCTTTATTTTTCTATATTCAAATTTTATTGTATAATAATTATATATATTTAATAATATGTCCAGTTAAGAGGGTTAACCTACGTCTCTGTTGCCAAGATAGAAGACAAACTGGGGTTTGGAGAGTTCGGCTTGGCGGCGTCTTAGTTTGGCACGGGGCAGCTTGACGTACATTTGCAGGGATGAATAAGCCGCCAGGTCGGCCACATTACTGGGAGTCCTCACCTGTACTCCAGACTCACCGTTAAACTGCATGGACACGCCCACCTGGAGGAAAAACAAGAGTCCTGTAACAACTGTCACATTTCAAATACAAAGAAACTGCTGAAAAATAGACTTTAATTGGGTTTTGTTATTGTTAAAATTTTATGACCAATTTTTCCAGAAATTTAATTCAATTCACAATTTATGTCTAGCGCCTTTCACAATGCATATGGTTTCAAAGCTGTTTTATAGAAATGTCACAGAATGTACATTGCCAAAAACTCTTAACAAAACTACTATTTGTAACAATCAAAAAACCTGCAGATGTTAAAAATCCATGGTACCCTCACATACTTTTCCCATCTGCATTGTTGTACTGTAATGTTTCCTGTAACTGTATTTTATTTCAAAGGAATGTTATATTGCTCACAGGTTGCTCTTTTATAGCTCAGGAGACCTCATGGAATTTATGTTTCCCTCAGAAATCAACTTCAGATATTAAAGACTAATAAGATCTCAGATAATGTGTTCTCATATTTTAATGGGAACATCATATTTTTCATAAATTTTTCAACTGCAGACTTTAGAATCTGCAATATTATTGAGAGCTTATGTGTGTTTTATTAACTTTGTTTGAAACACTGTTGTATTTGAACTCGGATCTTCTGAAGAGCTGTACCTTGTTGGCGGCGTTGCGAGCCTGCTGGATGAGCTGTCGGATCCTCTGGATGCTGTCTGAAATGTTGGATGGCTGAAGCGAAGTGTTCTGCAGACGGTCCAGCTTCTTCATGAGTTGGGGAAGAGTGTCGCTCAGGGCCGCCACTGCAGAACACATCAAACCTTATAAGATGAAGGTGACAACACATGTGATTGCTAGCAAACACACACATGAACATGCACCTGACAAGTTGGCATCATTCAGTGCTTTGGTGATATCATCGCTGGTGGCATTGGAATCTCCATATTGCTTCTGCCATTCCTCAAGCTGTTTCTGCAGCGGAGCCAGCGCATCGCTAACATTATTCACTGTGTTATTAGCTTGCTCCACGGCGCTCTTAGCTGCTGCAATGTCCTTCTCTATGTCTTCTGCATCACAGCACACAAATTTCATATATATTTAGATGCTGTATGTATGGTTTTCAATCTGTGAGGTCACATTAAAAGTGTGCTGCACTCATGTGTGGTCAGAATTCCTGTAATTATGAGTTTTCATAAACTATTTTAAATAGAAATTTCTGGTTTGTGAAAGTTCTATTAAAGCTCTTTGATTGTCACTTGTTCAATTCTTTAGCTTAACTATTACGATAGCATGTAAAATAAAAATGGCTGCTTTGTAAACAGTTAATGGTAATGATTTACGGTACACACTTCCATGAGTGTGATTCCATATGATTATTATACCCAATATTACTTTTTGCTTTTTTCTTGAATGTTTTGCAAAACAATTTAGCAATAATAAATTGTACACATATAGATCCATTCTGTCATTATGTGCATTATCACAGAAATGCCAATTCTGACATCACATGAATGCAGCAATTACAGTGACCTTGACCTCTGACCTCGGCTAACATTGAGGCTATTCTGAATGTTTTTCAGGTCTTCAAGCATCTTGTCCTTCTTCTCTGCAGCATCTTGCAAACTCTTCTTTATGGAATCCACACGGGGCTTCAGACCTGACAAATCAATTTAACACATCATTAATCCTAATTCAATCCTTAAGGTCAGTTGGACAGCAGCCTGCTCTGATGATTTTACTTTCACTGCGGTTCTTCTGCTCCTCTGCCTTCATCTTAAGCTCAGAACTTTGGATCTTCAGTGTAGTAGCATTTTGGGCCAGATCTTTGTCGTTTATGTTCTAGATCATGCACAGAAATAACAAGTCAACTTACAAAGTGAAGTGAGGTATTGTATATTTTTTGGAAGATGAATAACGATGCTGTATTTATGAAGCAATTATTAAAATGCATGAGTGTGTTTGTGTGGTTGCACCTTCAGAGCTTCGGTGGCAGATTCATTGGCTTTCTTAGCCGCAGCCTCAGCTTCCTGTACGCTGTTTATGATGTTAGTGTACGCACGAGATGCATTTAGAGCGCGCTGTATGAAACCATCCTGATTGGAGCCCGATATCAGACTGCAAAGAGAAACACAAGAAACCACATTTCATATCCTATGTTTCATATCCTATTATAACATTAATTATATCAGAACATTGGGATCCTCTATTAAAAAATCCACATTGATTGATCACAACAACACACACACCTGGAAAGATTGTTGGCCAGTTGGTCGAGCATTTCAGCATGTTTCTCGGCAGCCTCCACCAGGGGAATTTTACTGGCAGATGGAGCATACTTCTGCACCTTCTCAGCTAGCGGCTGCTTCGCTCCGTCCAGCTGAGCCGCCAGACGCTCATACTCCTAACAGACAACAAACAGGGTGTATCGGTCATGCAAGATTGAAGGCATCTACTCAATGAAGTCCATGTGTGATAAGCAACTAATGTTTGGCTCTGATTGAACTGGTACTGTGAGCATGTACCTCCTTGGAGTCCTGGAGCATGGAGAGAAGATCGTTGACCTGAGTCACATCATCTTCTGCCATCTGTAACTGCTTCTCCACTTCTTTCTGCTTCTCAAGCAGGTTGTTGATTGTTTTCTAGATGGTTAGATGGTGTGTGAGAGATTGACAGAAAAGATGATTGTTAAGATGATGTTCCAGTGCTGGAATGTCTTCATTAGGCACATGGGAAAAATTGTGATGTACTGTGTGTGTTTGAGGGTACTTGTTTTACCTGAAGCTCCTCCAGGCGTTTCTGGTTAAGGTTGTTGGTCTCCACAGTGTTTGCGGTGTGGTTGACCGCCTCATTGAGAGCATCTTTCAAGTCCATGAGGTGCTGGTTAAACTGGTTTAGTTTGTCTTTGATGTTCTTTGTCAGATCCTCGTTATTTAATGTCCGGTTTGCAATGTCTTTCTCCACACGATCTACCACTATGAAAACAGAAATACTGGATATAATGCAGACATGGCCCTAATCTATATCAGATCTATCATGAAAACATAGTATATACTGTATATATTGTATGTAGCTTAGTCAACACTTCTGATTGTTCCATTCTGGAACTCACACTTGTTGGCCTGGTCCAGCTCATTTTCTGCTAGTTTTCTCTGGAAGTCAAAGGTCCGGAAGCGCATTTCTCTGTGCATGGACTCCAACTCATCAATCTTCTGAGCCACTTCCTCTTCATCTATCACTTTACTCTCATTATGAACTGTCCGGTTCACCTGGTGTATTATGTCTTAAAAGAGAAGCAATTATCAGTTTCTTTCTATTCAAAAGACAGAACTTAAACAAAACATGACTGGCACTAGACATTTCAGAGCAGAAGGATATTTCTCTTGTATGGGGTTTTTGCCACTGCCCAGTTGTGCCCTCCCATATTCCCAAACTCTGATTTAGCATTAATCTTGTAATGCATATCTCTATTATTATATTGATGTTTAAATAGTACCTTGCACATTTCCCATGATGCCCTTGATAAAGCCAAGCAGGTCTTGTGCTTTGCTGTATGTGGAGTTAGTGTTGTCCCCTAAATCTGTTCCCTTCTTCTGTGTAACTGAGGCCTGGAAGACAAACAAACAGCCATGTCAACATGTTCACACAAGAACTTTTTTAGATTTTAATAGATAAAAAAACAATGTCTAAATGTTGTCTGAATTATACTGATGTCCATAGGTTTATTTTCTTACCTTGTCTTCTAACTCTTGAATGTCTGAATCGGTGGTCTGCAGCTCTCCCTCCAGCATGTCGGCCCGGTTTCTGCTCTTATCCAGAGTGGTGTTGTAGTTTGCTATGGCATTCTGGGAGATGACGTTCAGATTAGTTTGAACTCTGCACATGAGCAACAGTATTGCTCACATAGGACAAATCCTTTTGTCTTTGAGAAAGAGACTCACAGCAATATCCTTCATAGATGCGTTGAGTCGGTGTAGCTGAGCCCAGGCCATAGAGCTGACGTTCAGACTGGACATCTGCTGGGCCACAGACTGATAGAGCTGGTCTATCCTTTCCAGATCATCCAGCAGCACCAACACACAGCTGTCACAGGCTACAAAACAACACAAATTATCATCTGACCTGTGAGAGTCTCATCATTCAGTAATACTCAAGTAATGTTTCTCTATGAAATCACTGGAAAGAATTGTAAAGGGAAAGAAACACATTGTGAGATGTATAAACAAACAGGAACTATTAATAGATTACCAAACAGGCAATCATATTTGTAAATGTATGTATGGATTCATGAATAACTGTATAAGTCAATCAGTGAATGAATTAACAGACAGTGAATCAATCAACCAATTAATGATTAAAACTCACGTTCACAGTGCACATTTGTGCTGTGCTGCACATAGATGTTGTGTTTATTAATACACGTGTCACACTGTTTTCCTGTTAGACCTTCTGCACAGTGACACTCTCCTGTGCGAGGATCACAGCGGCCACCCCTACACTCACACTCTACATACAAAAACACACACACAAACTATTTAAAAATGTAGTGACGTTTAGCAGATTAATTACAGAGTACATGCTTCTGAACACATAGAAAGCTGAAATAGTTTATTTATGTGTTTAGTCAGGGTCAAGAACCCAGGCAAACAGTGACCTACAGTATTCATGTGTGTATTTATACTTACTCTTGCAGCCATTAGGACCGTAGTCCCAGTAACCTGGTGCACACTGATGGCAGCTCGGTCCATTAACTCCAGGCTTACAAGAACAAGATCCGTTTACAGGGTCACATGGCTGAAGCAGTGCCGCGGCCGCATCACAATTACACTTACGACAACCACTGCACGAATCAAACCCAAACGCACCAACCTAAAGAAAATCAACAAGTATTTCTATCAATTTCCTTAAAGTATCCTAAATAAACAATCTATAAATCAAATCAAGATTAGCGCTCATACCTCACAGCGGTCACAGTGGGTCCCCACTACACCAGGCTTACAGTGGCACTGCCCGGTGTGAGGATCACATTGCCCAGTGCCACAAGGAGAACAGTTACATTCTGGGTAATGTAGTTTCAGGGGAAAAAAGATTAATGAGAAACTTAAACCAAAGTAGGGAAGAAAACACCAAATACCAGTTCAAAGTCAAACATGTTCTTAGAGAAGCAATTTTTTTATAGAAGCAACAGACAGGCAAGGGTCCACTTAGGGGACAATATAGTGCAGTCCAGTCTGAACGTCAACTAATAGAGGACTTCAGAGTTCAGTATGTATTTATAAAAAAGTTCTTACTGGTACAGTTTTTGGCAGTGATGGCATCACCATAGTAACCAGGGGCGCAGATTTCACAGTGGGGGCCTGCGGTGTTGTGCATGCAGCTCTGACATTCTCCAGTCAAAGGGTGGCAGTCACTGAACAGCAAGTTGGAGTCTGAGTTGCCATTGCAGTTGCAAGGCTGGCAAGTGCTGCCGATCACCATTGGGTTCCCATAGTAGCCTGGAGCACATCTGCAAAAGATGAAACATGATGTTAACCGTTTTTGGTTACTAACAACTTTCTAATTGACGACAAGGGGTAAAGTTTGATATTTGTACCTCTCACACTTGGATCCAGCATAACCAGGCATGCACAGACACTGCATGTGATTGGGCTTCTCAACACAGCGGATGGCAAAACTGAGAACAAGATCATATATTCAGTGTTTACTATGAGAACACTGCAGAACATTTCAGGATCAGTATTTTCAGGATCAATGTTTCAGTATTTTCAGGATCAATGTTTTCTGACTAAAAAACCATAACAAAATACACTTACTTGAGAAGCAAAATTACAATAATAGATAATATTATTATAATGTTAAAAAAATTATATGACAAATATCTGCCCCACTGACAAATATTTTTTTCCATTCTATTTTTATACTATTTTTTTCTATTTCAAGCATACATGTAACAAAATTGCATGATTTGTGTTAAAAAACACTTTAAAATATTAATGCAGTATATATAAAATATTTGATGCAATATTGCAAAACAAGATAAAAACATGGATAGAAATATATACTAGCAGTGGTTGTAGCATGAAACACAAGCTGGGACATCAGTTTAATAAAATATGTCACTGAGAATAAAAGCTAAAGGATAGACTGACACATCATTTTTAGTTTAAACAGACTGTAGTTTGTGGCCCTGAGAGGAACAGAAAACAGCAAATGACGAGAACAGAAGGTCACTGACTTGTTTGATGTCACCTGCAGTGGGCAGGGGCAGCTGGAGCAGGACACTGAATGCCCATCAATACTGTTGTTGCCATGAAACCCACCCAGGCACTTCTCACAATGATCACCTGCCGTGTTGTGACGGCAGTTCTGTGTATAAAGAGATAAACAAGGCGATGTTGTTTTGGATCGCATAAATTTGTCCTTGGCTCAAACACATATATTCTCAGATCTCGAGTATCTTTCTCATAATCATAATTAGATTTATGACTTTCCACTTCAGTTTGACATTTTTATATGTCCAATGAAATCTGTGTCATTTAACAAGTTTGAGTCTGTGGATTTCTATATGATTGCATAAGCAGAACTCACCACACATATTCCAGATCCATCCAGACACTGATCAGAGTGACCGTTACAGTTGCAGGGGACACACTTCCCAAGAAACAGGCCTTTAGTGTCCCTGTAGTAGCCTGGAGCACATCGCTGTGGGGACATTCGAAAATAACGAAGTGTCATAGAATAACATGCAATGCATTTTTCCTATTATATAAACAATATTATACAACATAAATAGAAAATAGTTTCTGATTGGATGTTGATATCAGGATGTTCCATGAGAATTCTAACAACGAACAGGTGTGATGTCATAATTTTGGCAAAAACAAACTTGGCCAAAACAAAGGTCATCAGCGCAAACTTTTAGGAGTGTTATTTTTCACTTTATTTTTACGAAGAGGGACTTTAACTGTATTAAATGTGTATTCTTTGTGTTTACCCTACCTGACAGGAGTCTCCCAGATAGTTTCCTGGGCAAAGACAAATTTCAACATTGTTGGCATGGCGACCAGAAAGCAGATTGTCAGCCCCCTGTAGTACAGAAGAGCGCAGTGACACCGACTGGGCAGATTGCGAGTGCAGCGCTCTTATCTGCAGGGACTCCAGAGCCACCAGCACCATCATCAGCTCCTCACGGGACACAGAGTTCCCCGTCTGAGCGTGCCTGAAACTCTCCTACAATAAGCCACAGGAAGCTTCCATTATAACAATCCGACACCCATAGAATCACTTTGCTTTCATGTACAGACATGTCAGGAATCACATGTAAACAATTTTTTACAGTGTGGTCTTCAGTGAAAGAAATCACTTGGGAAAACAAGATGGAACAATAGAATGTTTTGAATTGGTCTGCTGGAAGTAAAATAAATGAGTGTGTGGTTATCTCACCTCCACCAGGTGGACAATTCCTTCATGGGGGTCTTCATGAGAGGGATATTCTCTTTCCATGTAGACCAGAGTCATTTGATTTCCCTGCACACACAAATACATACAATATGTTAGCCAATCAAAATGAATTATTCATTTACCTTCCTAAAACAAGAAAATACCATATTATTTGATGAGTTCAGATTTGCCAGCTGGTCGCAGGTGGATTTAGGACATTGTCATTTAGATAACATTTGATTGGACAAAAATGTATGCATTGAAAATGAAAGACAGTATCAAAATGTATAAATGTGGCAAAATTGTCAACATTAAGCTACGACATTTAGTACAATACAATACAATACAATACAAAACAATACATACATTGCATTGTGTTTGAATGCAAACATGTCTGAATGGGTAAGACTAAATCAAACTTGTCTGCATGACAGCTCTAATGTCACACCTCATCATCTTCACAGAGAGTCTATGTTCTTTATTGTACCTTAAGTATGACGTCTGGACGAGTGGTCTCCACAGGGATAAAAGCATCCCCCCTCATTGTCTGTGTGTGCAAGCGGTAGCGCAGATAACCTCCGTAAGATGACACCTACACACACACACATTAAATGAAAAATACATGCAGATTAAGACAAGAATCTTAGTATGGAACAAAGGTGTAGTCAAAGCCTTTCTAAGCAGCTAAGCTTGTGTTTGATCAGATTCTCTGCATCACAGACATCAAGCACCAGACCAAACAAGGTGTGTCATCAGATTTTATCGTTGTTTGTCTGGCCCTTATGTTGCTTGAAACTTTAATGTGAACCCTCTTTAATTCACCTCAGTTGTGTGTTTGGCCCCTGACTGTCTGAGTGATAACCCATAACGTTGGTTAAAAGATATCTTATAGCTGCTGCTACAAGATCACAAGAACTTTAAAGCAGCTACACCCTTTAAAGTCTAGATACATAAAACACAGACATAAAAGACAAGGTCCTATTTCTGGGACCTGGGTAGCCCCACCCACCGTGAAATTTCATTTCGGTGCAAAATGCTGCTTCTCATAACTTTATTGAAACATCAAATTGTCAGGTATTGGGATGTATATTTTCTTCCCTTTTTTTTGCATTGTTTTGTATTACTATTCTTATTCCATTTCCACCTGTAGCGACTGTAAACTTTGCTGCCATATATGGTCATTATGTGGTCCATACAATGGTCCAAACATGCACATTCATAATTCGTCTATTGCATAGACTTACTTTATCCCCCAGGTAAGCGCTGGGGGCGTGCCAGTGGAGGTCCTGGGAGACATCAGGTACATCACTCAGATCTGCCTCCATCAGCTCTTGATCAACATACAGAGACAAGGGCACTTCCTGTCTGTCGCTCCTCAACAGCACCCACCCACCCATATCCATTATCTGTAGAACGGTATTTTACGTGATGAGGAGCAGAAGGAGATTAAGACAAAATATTTTAATGTATATAGTGAAATAAGAATGGCTTTTAATGTACAATGTGTACCTCAGTTCGGCGTTTATCAGAACTGTGGCAGCGGTCGGTGGCTCCAAAGCAGAAACACTTGGTACAGCCTTTAACATTAGTGGGGTCCAGATGGAACGTTCCCAGTTTGCACTGGTCACAGCGGGAGCCTTCCACATTTTCCTGAAAACAGAGAGGACACAGCATTGGTCAACATATGTGTTGTAGTGTTTAACTGTGACTGTTAAACTATCAAATAGTTTATTCAAAGTAACTGATCTATGGATAATATAAATATATACATAAAGACTACCTTGCATAAACAGCGTCCGGTGAAAGAGTCACACACGTCTCTCTCAGTTCCTGCCTCATTGCAGTCACATGGCCTACAGTTGGGGTATCCATAGAAGCCCGGGGCACACCTGTCGCAGCGACGCCCAACTATATTGTTTTTGCACCTGGAGAGAGAATAACTATTCATTGGAATGTTGCAAACAAAACGTGTGTCACATATCTAAATTTATGACAAGAAATACGATCCAGCTATCCAGATCACGATCCAGATCACAAATTGTGTGTTTTCAGTGCCAGCTGTAGTTGTGTGCATCTGCCTGTAGCACAGTTTCAGCTCTCTAGTGTATAATGTGTCATGTTCTGGTAGAATCAACAGGCTCTCACAGTGAAGTGAGAATGTGACTGTGGAATGTGAAATGCACTGAGGAATTACACAGCAACAAACTGGGAAAAATTCCTCTCCCTATTGTGATCCCCAACCCTAAATCTGGCTGTTTGTATTGTATTTTTCCATTAGAATCAAAGCATTATCTTGTGTATACACTATAGAAGCTGGTACATTGAGATAAAGTATGTAAACCATTTTTTATAGCCACGAAAAGCATACAGACAGTCAGGCCATTCTCACTGCAATACTGTCTGAATTTCATTTTAGGTTTTTTAACCAAATTTTAGGTAACCAAATTTAAAACCTAAATTTAACCTAAAAAAATCACTTTAAGCTCACTTTAGAATTTTTTTTAGCACTTTCTAGAAGCTGAACTTAGTAAAACGTCATAGTGAATTTAAAAACTACCAATGATTCCTTTGGTGCTGCAATGTTTTATTTGTTATATTAAAACAATGTGACCAGTCATAATAACACCCAGCAGTCACAGAAATCACAGTTTATCTATGCATTAGTGCCCGCTTCCAAGTTTGGAATTTTGTTGTTTTCAAACATCCTGATGGAATAAAAACAGACTGACATTCCAGAGCAAATAAAAGGATCATCAGCACCCTGTGTTGTTACAGACACTGTATGGAAGCAGGAACAAAAGAGGAAATGAACATAAAAGGAGATAAAAGAGTGATTATGAGAGTGGAGAAAGGTTGTGCTGAGGCTATGGATATTGCGAGAACTTGACTGACTTTCTGCACTTAAGAGCATCCCTCTTGTTGAATTTATAGTTATATATAGAAGCCTATTTAGCATGGCTAAACACATTTTCATTTTTATGACAGGCTTTTTATGACAATTAATGAATAAACACCTTACTAAATGATCATTATTGTAGTGAAATAAATGTATTCTAGCTACTGTAATGTGAATAATGTGTTTCATTTGTGGATAACATCATTGCAGTGCAGTATTTATTTGCCACACCTGCACTGGCCGTCATGTGTGTCGCAGGCCATTTCCAGTGAGCTGACTCCAGGTCTTGAGCAGTTGCACATCTCACAGCCCACCAGAGGATGGCAGCCAAATGTCTGAGGCTCACAGGTGACACAGTTCGGCTGCAGGGTTCGTGGAGGACAGATACACTCACCAGTAACAGGCTCACACAGACGAGTACCACAGTCACATGCTGAAGAAGAAAAAGTATCATTAATCCATCTTTCAATCTATTCATTCACTTATCCATCTATTCATCCACTCATCCATCTATTCATCTATCCATCCATCTACTCATTTATCGTTTAACATTCATTAATATTTTATTTAAATTAATCTATACATCCATTCATCTGTTCATTCATTCATTCATTCAACTTCTGTACATTGTTGACACTTACGCCTGCAGTTGGGAAAGCCATAGTAGCCTGTGGCACACTGGGAACAGTCTCGGCCAATCACGTTGGGTTTGCATTGGCACTGTCCACCAAAGGTCTCACACGTGTCACTCTCTGCACCCACCTCATGACAGGCACAGGGCACAGCACCATTATTAAAGAATGAGGACAGAGATGCAGCAGAGCTACGGCAGAACGGAGACGCTGTGGAAGGGCTAGGATGAGAGAACATTTTTAGAATGAATAATAACACTGTCAGGTTTTATCACAATGTATGATTTTACATTTGCAGAATTAACATACTGGATATAAAAGCTGTTTTGTCCACAGCTGCTGATGAAGTCGTAGGATTTGTCCAGCGGTTCCTCTAATAAAAAGGTGGAGCTGTAGCTGCTCTCTGGTACCACCAGAACATAGTCCTAACACAAACACACACCAGCCAACCCAATGTTAGCAAAACCCAAGAGCATTTCTGATTGGATAAAAACAGCGTTTCTGATTGGCTGATTCTCAGAAATGTAATTTATCAGTTAAACTATTTCAGTGAAATGCAGTGTTCTGCATGATATAATAATATGCATACATTAAAGTACTATTAAAGTAAAAATAATGTACTGCAGCTTTAAGAGCTATCAGACACTCACCAGCCACAGTGTCCTTCTGTCTGGAACACGCAGGGTCAGAATGACCTCATGGTCTGTCACATCCAGAACAATCTGGTTCTCTGACATCACAACACTACGGCAACCGTAACCATGAGGACAGAATGATGCATTGAAGTAACCTGGAAAAATAAGAGCATAATAAATTTCAAGTTAAAAACACCTGCTTCAGACAGTATTACCCATCAGTCTTTGCATGCATATCACATTCACTCACCCTGCCAGATGCGTCCTCCATTAATGTACACCTGGGTGTTGAAGGTTGGATGCAGGGGCTGGTGATAGTGAAGGATAAACACATAACGGCCCAGGGTGTTCACACGTGTTGAATATACCACAGCGTTCTGGAACATCAAGGATATGAGACATTGTCAATGATTTTCAGATATGATTTTCCACAGGAATTCACTTAAAGATTAGTTTAAGTTAGTTTGCATTAGTTTCTAATCTAATCAAGTAACGGTGCAACAGGGCAAAAATGGCGCAAAATGGACACAGCAGAGACAAATGAGGTGAATGTTTGTTTAAAAGAAGCAACAGTGACAGATGTTGGATGGTAGCAGAAGTATAAGTGAAGTGAAGTGTACCTGATTAGGGTCCAGCAGCACATGCTCACTGTTATCAGCTGCCGTTGGTGGTCTGGAGGTAGAGGCTCGGTCTGCATACAGGGAGGGGTCAGGGGCCGAACTGAGAACTGTCTCAGGCACAGAGGAGGCCTGACCTTCTTTCACAACCACAGACTGAGGAGGATTCTGGAAGCGAGACAGGATACAGGAGCCACTGTAGGACAAGGAACATGAAACATTACAGTTTTGGAAGAGGAACCAATATTTAACCCCACATAACAAGAGTCACAGCAAACAACAGCAGAACATTGAGCAGAACAATAAGATGTATGTGTGATCAATCACCTGTCTGGAGAGAAGTGACCATGTGTGGTGATACAGTGAACTTTGGGCTTCAGGTATTCCATAGTAAACTGGGCCCGTGGGATGAGGAACACTTTGTGCTGGAGAAGACATCAAACACACACAGCTGTAAATGAAAATGTTCTATTCATGTCATGTTCATATTCATGTTTCTAATGAACATGAATGTTTTTATGATAGCCAGCAGAGAACATGTCTCACCAGGAAGAAACTGCTTCTGTCAGCAATGAGTTGAACATCAGCCTCCCCAGAGAGAGTAAAGACCGCAACACGCTTCAGGTCATCTACAGAGACGGCGCGACACAGGAAACTACACACACGTAA
The DNA here is from genome assembly GCA_036877545.1 of Yasuhikotakia modesta. NCBI lineage: Eukaryota > Metazoa > Chordata > Actinopteri > Cypriniformes > Botiidae > Yasuhikotakia > Yasuhikotakia modesta. The sequence goes on along the minus strand of JBAJNP010000848.1, from coordinate 16,203 downwards.
TAGTCAACCAACTCAACAATTACATTCATAAACAGACTTTTACATGTTTGTTTGAAATAAAAGAATGTGCCAATATACTGTAACTTAAAATGTGCACAGAAACCTGTGCAGTAACAAAAATCCAGCAGAACTCCAGCTACATAACTGGCAAGTAACTAAATTAAAACTAAAGTTTCTGTTGTAAAGAAACACGGACAATCATTATTATTAGACTTGCTGTGGCATGATATACTATAGCACTATATATCTGCCTGCAGGAGTGTTTTTATAGCTTAACCGGCTAGAGCAGTGTGTTAGCAACACAAAGGTTGAGGGTTCGATTCCCACACATGTATTGATAATAAAAACATGCATTGCATTTGAATGCATTGTAATGTGACTTGAACACACACCTGTATTTACAGTGCAGCAGTGTTATTTGTTCTTGATGAGTTCGTTTGCCTGGTGAGTTGACAGACACAATGAGAGTTTGAGGGGTTTCGTCCTCACTGGCATATTCCACCACCAGCACATACTCTCCAGAGACGGGCACACCACCACGCAGCTGAACGCTCAACTGAACACACAAACAAACAAATAAATGCTATGCTAGTTTTCAAAATGATAGGAGTGCTAATTGATGCATTACTTATTTTAAACTACTATTTTTCATGATCAAAACCAACAGTATCATCAATAATCATCCATAAAATAAACTGTGGCTGTCTTACAAAACCCACAGTAGGCAGCTTTTTTGGGCATCAGAATGCTAAGTAGGCAGCGTCTAGGTTTTGAGACGTAACCCATATGTAACTGTCACACACTCACACACACACTCACATCATTTCCACTGCAGATGGCCATGCTGGGATGGCTAGGAGTGATCTTCTCATTGTGACAGGGTCGAGGCAGGTGATTATCAGACCTACACATGGCCTCATTTCCAGAGATGGATGGGAACTCAGCCAGAGACAGATACATGTACTGCAGACAGCTGTACACACACCACATCAAACAATTACTCCAGTCACTTCGTATATAACTGGTACAACACATGTACACAACAGAGAGCTACTGACTTTTGACTAGCATCCTGGGTGTTGCTGTATGAACAAGGTTCAGTCACTTTCAGTTGCAAGATGGGAGCTTCATAATATGCACTGGGCAGGAGCACCAGATAGTCCTGTGGTGGACAGTGAGAGTGTTGAGAGGTTATTGTTTCTCCAGGAGTCATGTGTTCATACATGTCATATTTTTTAGGAGTAGTCTTACCAAGAGAATACCCTCTGCCTCTATAATCACAGTCCAGGTTCCAGGATTCAAGACAAAAGGCTCCACAAAACTGTTCTGGGGCACGTTGATAAACGTGGGTTCTGAACTGGGTGCAAAGATGATTTGTTTGGACTGCTCAGAACCTACAGAAAGAAGAGTGGAAAACTGGTTTGCAAGGATTGTAAATCACAAAAAACTGTTGACTTACTGATGACTGTAACTTTTTCACATATTTTTCAACACTTTACACGCTTAAGCCACAAAATATGTATTAAAGGCCTGGTTCCCCAAAACAATAAATTGCTTTCTTCCATAGAATGAAAGTAAAATTGGGACAGATGATGAGCAGCTCACAAAATGACAAAAATAAAAGTATGACTTTCTGTTGTCTTTATAATAAATTGGACGTGTCAAATATTTTTTTTTTCATTTTTGGTGAACTATTTCTTTAATAAGCTAATCAAAACATTATATAAGATACTGAAACTAAATATATACTTAAATATATACTAAATATATACTTTAAATTGAAGACAGTCCAGATTTATGACTGTCATGTGGAAGCATCAGACATACCTCTTCTGCTGCTCTGATAGGCTGTGATTTTACCATTCGACACGGCTGATTGGGTGCTTACATATCTGAGGATGAAGCGTGTGAGATACACGTCTGCTTCACGCACGTGCACCGTCATTTTAACCGTATTCTGAGATAGAGGACAAGTGGAAAGGGAAAACAGGAAAAGAGGGGGAAAAGGTATACAGACCACAAACATGGTCTGTGTTAAAGACCTGAACTAATGGGCTTCCAGTAAATGTGTGTTGTGATTGTGTGATAGATTTGCGATGCAGCTTGTAGCACGTGTGTTTTGTGCAAGCGGGATAGAGAAAGGAGAATGATGGGGAAAAGGGCATTAAAGAGAACAGGAAGTCATCAACTTCCGAACTTGGAGTGCAAAGGAAGAAAGGGGAAGGAGGAAAGATTATGCAGTTTCTCCAGGGAGGGTGTGCAAAAACTTACAATTACCACACAGGAAGTGCCTGCCATCCTCGATCACAGAGACCCGCCCCCTCACATCCACACCTCCACGGTTGACATAATGCAAGACCACATGAAACAGGTCTGGGAAGCCAACCACCACCTCAACAGAAACCCGCGGCTAGAGAACGAGACATTGCCCCAGAACAAAAAAAACAGACAGGAAAAAAACAAATGCAAAGCAGTTGCTTAAAACCACCACCAGCATTATAGCCCCCAGCCAATCACAAAGCCCATTATATGCAAGCAGAACTCTTGATCAAAGCCCCCAACCAAGCCACAGAAAAATGAAGCATATAAATGCAGTGTATAAATGTGTATAAATGTATAAATGTGTGTGTATAAATGCATAGTAATTGCACAAACTTTAGTTTCTCATAAGATTGACTGAATAAAATAAAATATTGAATAAAATATATTCTTTATTTATTCTTCAAAACATTTATTCATGTTTGGGTATGCCAAAGTGATTGTGTGTGTGTGTGTGTCTTACCTGTATGGGGGACATCTGAGCGTACCCTCTCCAGCTAAAGCTCTCAAACTCCAGAGGATTGTAACCAAACCTCACCGGGCGACCGTCCACTGTGGTCCCATCCTCCACCTCAAACTTCATGTGGTGCAGGTCAGGGAAATAATGATCCGGTCGGGGTCTAAACAAACACACTGAGAGTTCATACAGACGTTATACGTAAATGTGTTCACTGCAATTATCCTCTTTCATGACTCACTGGTTGCATTTAGGTCCCTCCACATTGGGTCTGCATCGACACCGGCCATATCTGTCATCACAAACCTGTCCGACAGAACCTCCGATATCACACTGACAGCCTACACACACACACACACACACACACATGGTTAAACCTGTCTGTTCATTGATATTTAATATATTAAGACTCAATGGTTTTGGTGGACTTCATACCATGGCACCCAAAGTAGTTGTGACTTTGCAGATTGTAGTATCCATCTGCGCATACAGAGCAGGTTCCACTGCACACGTTCGGTTTACAGTAACACTGGCCGGTGCCCTAAAACAGAGAGATTTATTAAATGTACTCCTCAATCTCAAGACAGTGCTAACATTGGTGGGGTAAAGGTAGTTCCTTACCTGAGCACATTCTGCTACCTCACTCAGAGTTCCTACTGTATTACAATCACAAGCTACAGAAACAGGCAGAAAGCATGTTAACATTACAGTTTATTCTACATGTGTTTCTGTATTCTACACTATATATTTAACTGTTAGTGCTAACAATGACATTATTAATCTACAGAATTCACAGGCTAAACATAAGTACAGATTATAAGAATGTAAAGATAAAATGTATAACTTTAATAAACTCTTAGATGCCTTAGACTCTTAGTGCCTACCATTTGCAAACATTTAAATACTTTACATACAAACAACATAGATAATATATAACTTTATACTTTTAACTTTAAATGGTGTTGTGGACAATTGGGGACATTGAAATGACAATGTTGAAATCAACCTAGAGCTCAGATCAACTTAGAAATTGTTATAAAAGTAGCCAACAACTTAGAGCTCAGATCAACTTAGAAATTGTTATAAAAGTAGCCAACACTTATTCTTGTGTTTTACATATTAAATGTTCTGTGTCTCTTACTTGAGCATCCATACGGTGTATCAGGAGAAAGATTCCAGTAGAGAGGCTTACAGCGGTCACAGGCCACGCCCTCTACATAGAGCCGACACTTACAGAAGCCCTGAGGTGTTAAAACAACCAATAAGAGTCTGAGCTTGAGTATAATGCTGGATGTAAATATTGTATAATTAACAGATGTATGCTACATTAAAGTAGAAAATGAATATGCATATTATGCTATAATGCTTATGTATATTCACCACAGTGGGCAGGATCTCATTCGGCACAGAGCCTGCTGGATTACAGGTACCAGCTAATGCATGGATCACAGAAAAAAAAAAGAAAATATTACTCAAATATTTTTACTATTTAAAATGTATTCAGAATAAATTTAAATGACAATGACTTAAATTTTCTGCGCTATTCAATTGTCACCTTGGCAGAGAGGGAAGCCATTTGATCCAGGACTGCAACTATCACATCTCTGACCCACAATGTTTGGACGACACACACACTGACCAGACACTGGATCACAGGAACTGAACTTAGAACCTTCAGCTGAACAATGGCACGCTGTAGTGAAAGAGGTAAAACAAACTTAGTTGGTTAAAATGTTTACACTTTTTAATACTTGTTGCCTGTGTATTCACACTCTGTGAACATTGTAAATACATTGTGATCAATCTTAAATAGCAATCACAGTCATGTGACTCACGCAAGCAGCTGGGATAGCTGTAGTGTCCTGGGGCGCACTGGTCGCATTTGGGGCCACTGTAGTTGGGTCTGCAGTGACAATGGCCCGAGACGCTGCAGGTGGGATCCAGGGATGTGCGGGGGTCACAGGTGCACCCTGGGAAATTTTACAAAATGTAGAGTTAAATGTAAAGAAAATTTTGACTCAAATATGCTCCCTGTGTATCAAATCACTGCATGTGTGTCTCACCCTGGCAGTCTGGGTATAGGTGGAAGTCTGACAAACACTGATTACAGTGAGGGCCAGTAAACTCCGGCCTGCACAAACACTGACCAGCTGCGTTACAAATCTCAGGTGTGGAGCCCACAACACTACAGCCACAGTCTATAAAAAAAGAGAAACGGAGAGGGGGAAAGAGTTTAATTAAAATGGTTAATTAACACATTAATAGCATGAAATGACTTTTCACACATTTGACTCTGACTCTGATATTTATTAATATTTCTAAGCCAAACAGAATGTTTACAAAAGGAGTGGGGCTGGAAAGCTTTCAAACAAATCATTCCATTTTTAGATTACAAAGACAAATGTTTTTCTTTGGAAGAACATGAACATAAATCACATACAATACCAGGAAGGTGTTTAAGAAACAATACAGTCAGTTTAACTATTTTAAAGACACCATTCAGCAGTGAAAGGGTTAAAAAGACCCAACAGGAAACAGTGATTGTGGCTCCATTGTAAAGTTCACAGTTTGGCAGTGCCCATGGGGAATTTTGGAGTTCTGTGTTTAGCGTGATTAAACTTGGCAAAAACTCACATTGGCACAGTGGGTAGTTGAAGTAGCCAGGCGAACACTGGTCACATGAATACCCCTGAAACCCAGTTTGACACACGCATTCGCCTGTAACTGTATCACAGGACCCATCCAGGCAACCAGGACCAGAGCACTGACAACCTGCAGGGGGGGGACCGGGAGAGAATGTGGGTATGTGAGTATTGCCTTTGTCACTGTGATGATAAACTCTCAAACTATGCACAACACAAACAGCAGTTCAGCAGAAAGACAATAGTGATGTGACTGTTATGCTAGTGTTTGGTTGAATGCCACCTGCTACAGAGGCTTGCAGACAAAAGGCAAAACTGTACAGTTGCGCACACATATACAAGTATAGCTAGACATTTAAACTGCTAAAAACCAATATACATTATTATGATATACATTAGTTTTTTAATGTATATATACAATGATTTACATTAAAAAACTAGAAATTTTACTAAAGTATAGTTCCAATAACAGTATACTTATAGTATATCAACAATAGTAAAATAAGGTTCCTTAATAATATAAGTGCCCATATCTCATTGAAACTTTATGAGGAACATTTAGAAACCTGATGAGCTTATTACAATAACTGTCTTACGCTGACAGTTAAGGCCGAAGTGTCCGTGAGCACAGGTGTCGCAATAGTCTCCAGTGAATTCAGGTTTACACACACATGTATTGGTGTCAGGGTCCGGCCTACAGGAGTTCCCCTCGGTACCTGCCGCACTGCACTCGCAGTCTGCACAACACACATGCACAAATTACACAATACTGTAATGTGTACTGAACTGAGGTAAACTAAAAGTGTTATAATGTGAATTTAATGTGAACAGTCTTAAGTAAAGTGAAGTGAACTGACAGTGAAGTGTCTTAAATTAAGTGTGAAGTATCTTACTGATAATTTCTCCAGCAGGTCTGGCCTCTCCACTGACATAGATCTCTGACAGAAATAAAAACATTTCATATTACAACAACGGTTTCACATCTGGTGCAAAAAAACAGGTTGATAATTTTTGTGATAAATGCTGACAAACAGACAGTTAATAATAGTTTCACACAGACTTACGGAAGCAGGCAGGAAAGTGTTCGTAACCCTCGGCACATGTGTCACAGTTGTCACCCGTGTAGTTGGGTTTACAGTAACAGCGTCCAGTCAAATCTTCACAAGTACCGTCGGTAAACTCAGATTCACACTGGCATTCTGTGAGTTAGCAAAGCAAAGCATTTTATCTTATTTTTCATTTATATCTACAGTTTCATTATCACCTGAAAGATGTGCATTAAAACTCACTCGAACAGGCCAATGGGGACTCCAGGGGATGGTCAGGTGACCTGAAGTATCCAGGAACACAGCGCTCACAGTTCATTCCTGTGGTCTGATGCTGTAAAAGAAATAGTAAATAGTAAAGACTTTCAAATGACTGTATGAAAACTAATGTGCTCTACAAACGCTGATGTTAAATATCGGTAGCTGCAGTATATTAGGTATTAGCTAATATTTTATTAGGTTTAACACCCATTAACACCAACAAGTCTATGGGACATCATTATGTAGATAAAGGGCCTAAAAGCCGTTATAGGGCTGTTTCAGGGTTCAGTTTGGTTTTAGGGTGAAGGTTATAAGTAAGGGACTTAGTTTGGATGGTTAAGTTTGTGTAAATGGTAAGAGAGTGCATTGTGTCAAAGAATGTACTAACAAAGATAGTGTGTGTGTGTGTGTGTGTGTGTGTGTGTGTGTGTGTGTGTGTGTGTGTACACGAGCCCACCTGGCACTCCACACACACTCCTCCGCCCCTGTACTCTCCCTGCATGTTGAGACTGGCTCTCCGCTCCTCTATCTCTGGATCATAGTAGCATGTCGATGAATGTCTATGGCAGTTACATGCTGCAAACACACACAACACAGTTACAACACCATACACAATCAGCCTGAAGGAATCAGAACTAGACATACTATGGTTAATTACACAAGCAGCAGTTTGAACTCATCTATCAATGCAGCAAGTGGAATGACACACAAGCAAGACAGATTCAAACAGTATGAGGTAAGACATGCAAAATGTACTCAAACACACACACACAGCTGAACATTGATGTGCACCTGAAAAGTTAAGACTGTCCGCAGGGAAATAACAGCAGAAGAGAAAGAGAATAGGAAGAGGGTTTAAGGGTAAACAGAAACAAAAGTGAAGTTAGCAAGAAGAAACAGTGAAGAAAATACAAATTAAAACATACTGACAAAATTACAGGCAGTACAACAGCTGCATTGTAGCTGAACTGTATTTGTAGTTTCCGCCAAATACCAGAATTATTACAAGCAGTAGAGTTATTAGTTTTTATTAGGCCTACCTTTATGTTTCCAAAACGTGTTTCCAAGCTAACAGGAAACATTCTTACAACAATGGCTAACATTCTTGTCTTTTCTAATACGTTCTTACAGTTACCATAGCAGAATCTTAAATATCAATGTAACAAAAATGTTTTTCTTAAGTGGTTAGTGAAACATAAAAATAAAACTTTAGTTTGAATAATTTTATACACAGCAGAAAAAGGATGCCTTTTGTGTTACTTAATGGAGGCATATAAAGACTTCCTGGTTTGTTATGTTTTGGGCTTTTTTTAACTTATTAATGGATAAACATTTAAATCTTTAAATGGCTGTGGTTAGCAAACGAAAACATGGAGAAATCCATTATTAGAAATACCAGCAGACCAATGAACACATGCATTTTCCTGTAGAGACTACTGACTCTTTGACAGGACATGCAGCATGCAACTGTGTTTTGTTAAAGGTTTGACCCACTGTCATCAAGGTGAGGACATTGTGACCCAGCATGAGATGAAACAGGGTGAACAGTCTATCTGGGTTTCCTCAACACAGCTCTGCTCACAGCTGTGCTTTAAACTTCACTGAGAGTGCAGATAGTGTGCGAGTCCCTCACCACCACAAAAGGGTGGTTATATATTTGGGAACTCAGAGATTAGATTTGGCTAGATACAGCGGATATCCAACAATATACTCAGAGGAAACATCTTCCAGACTGAAACCGCTCTCAATACACTGATACACCTCCTCAGCGTGAGACTAGATTCTACTGTGGGACTATTTATACTGCGTGTGAGAGAAGCCAGGCTGGATTAGCGTCTGCCTGAGTTCCCAACAGGCTGAGTGTGTTCAAAGACTGTCAGCTTTCCTCATTCACTCTCTCACTGATGTCTTACTGAAACATTTACCATGTTGAGCTCAAACCATGTCATTTTTTCCACAGACTACACTGTTTTTTAAACTTCACACTGTTTTTAAGACTGGCTATCTTTGTATCTTTGGAGTCTATCAAATTTGTTGATGAAAATTAACCTTTTTAACAGAATAACACATAAACAATGAGTCTCTGAATTCTTAAAGAATATATAGAGCTAAAAGTTTGAAAAGTTGTACTCACAGTTTTTAATAGTCATTGACTTATAAAGGACAGCATTGTTCAGACGATTAATGTAAATGCTGTTCTGCCATCAGGAACAAAAATTATTTCTTACACTGAGACAAATTGTATTGTGTGAACTATGTGTCAAGGATAGGCCTGACAGGTACTAAATCTCTGTTTTGTTGGCTTGCTGGACAGCAAAACTCACGTTCACATTCATTGGCACTGTAAGTAGTGGCTGGTTTCCATGGGAACTGGTTGAAGCCAGGGCAACAGTGATCACATGACGAGCCGCAAGTGTTGTGCTGACAGTCGCACTGAAACCTGTGAGGAAACAGAAAACAGAACACATGTGAACCAACAACAACAACATAAACTTGTCTGTGGTTTAACATAGAGGTAAACAATTATATTCATCTGCTGTATTTTTCAAATGCTTTTGCGCTACACGCACACACAGATTTCACAGATATAATAATCACGTAACCTAAAGGCAATATATACTGCAATTTCATCTCAAAACAGTTAAAAACGAATTGTATAGCATTAGCAAAAGACCCAAACAACCTAGTATTAACTATTTAAAGTGCTTGGTAATGTTTTTGAGACAGACTGAACATATGAATTTCTTTTGACTGATTTTTTCTTTGTTTAGGGGCCACTATATGCAGATATTGAAGCACTTCACGTCTATGGGAATCAAATGAGCCACACAAGAGCTTAAAGTGTTTATATTCAAGTGTCTCTCATTGACCTTGCAGAAAGGGAGAAAAACGAACAAGATAAAAAGAAAGCAAGGGTGACTAAAATGATCAAACTCTTCATGCTTTATATCTTTTCCTAAGAAAATTACTAATTTTCTAATTACTAACACTAAAGAAAATTACTAATTTTCCTAAGGAAAGCTAATGGAAGTAATCATAGGTGGCAACATTTACAGTCATATCATCAAAATGCCAAACAATGGTAAAACATGATCAAACAGTCCACTTGCATTCCCTATGTATTTAAATATTAATTATCAATGACACATTGTTGTAAAGATATGTACAACCACGTACGTCTCTTCAGAATTCTACACGTTTTGCTCAGCATACCATGAACTAATCGCAAAAGCTCAAAAAAAGAAACAGCTTTTCGGACTTACACATTTTTAACATGACTGATCAGCTCTAATACATAAAGCTTTTAACAATAAATCTACCTTTATTTCAGAGATATTAAACAGGAAATGAGATCTGGTGCAAACATTGTTGCTAATCTACAACAAGCACTGATCCTTTCAATTCCACTCATCTGAGTGTTATCAAGCATAAACAGATGGATGGACACACATCCATCCAATCGGTTTGGATGGATCAACCGGAGTGACTGTAAAAACTTTCATTAGCTCCCACCCACAGTCAGAGCAAGTGTTCCAGAGCCTCACCTCAAATGAGCTACAGTCAACCATACAGACACTCTCCGGAGTCCCTCCGGAAACCCACAGCTTTTCTTTAAAACTCCCCCAACACCTTGACACACATGCCTGTGTGTCTTACGCTTCAGGTTAAACTTACAGCATGGATGACGTTACCTCTCTGTCTAAATTCCCCCACAAATCAACCACACATTGACCTCTGTTTAACTTTTAATACCTGGGGCAAGCATGTGTCTTTGGGAGGCTTAGGAAAAGCATGTTTTTGTGAGTGACTTTTGAACTTAGACCTCTGACTCATTCACTGGAGTCATCTTAGTGAAGCTCTGTCAAACTCATACTCTGTTTAGCTGCTTGTACACATCCACACATCCCCATTATTAATTCAGTCATAATTTCACCTTGATTTACTCATTGGTTAGGTACAGAATGGTACATTTCTATACTACTTATTGTTTGTACATTATGGGTAATTTGACAAAGAATTCAATGTACTCAACTTCACCTTTTTCCATGTGACAAATTGGAAGTAATATACACTCATTTATACACTTTTTATCTGTTTATTATTTGCATGCAATCATTAATTACAACTATTTAACCCCTTACATTTCAAAGCGGTCTCCAAATTAAAACAATTAAATCCTTTACATCAACCACACATGCTGTGTTGCATGTCAGGTTTTTTTGAATTACAGGTGTAATAGTCCCAGAGGAAAACATCTGCGTTCAAAGCATCTAGATTTCATTTAGATCAGTAAATCTCCATGTTATCAGTTACACACACATGCAGACATGCGCTGAAACCTTCGCATACAGGAAATCACAATACAGAGCAAATATGGAAGAGATCAATGCAGGTTAAATTTCCTTTCTCTTCAAACGCAATGCTAGCATCTGTTTCTAGTTGGTATAATGTCTATTAACTCTCTGAGTTTTGATACGGCACACACATTTAAGAGGTTTTTTTTAAACTGACAGATTTGACACCTTCCAGGCGGTTCATATTCTTGTTCACTCAGCCTGAATGATGCAGGAATTTGTGGAATGACTTAATGCAGTAACTTCATCAGCAGGGACAAAAAAAACTGTCTGGCGGCAGTTTTCAATCTCAATGGCGACATGGCTTTGCATTAAAAAAGTCAAATACAAGTCAAGTCTTCATAATTTCTAAAATGTTAAATAAACCCCTGTCAGTTAAACACCTGATCTGATCTGCTTTATGTACAAAGGGTCTTTTACACTAACATATCACATCACACATATAAAAGGACGTTACTAACATTTTTGCAAGATTAGATTTAAATCTCATTCCAAGGTAAAGTTTAATTATTAAACAACTGCAGCTGAGAATCCAGTATGCTGGAAAACAAATGCAGCCATTTGAGAGACATCTTCAACAAATGGAAAACGTCTTTGTTTACTGAAGCTTTAAGATTCTATAATATGTTCCACAAATAACCTAAATAAAACCTTCAAAGACATTTAGTTCATAGCATCTACTGGATTACATTCAGGCTCTTATGAAAGCTTATTCCTTGAGAACACCTAATAATCAGAAGTAAAATATGTGCAGAAAGATGAGAATCAGGCAAGTGTGGACACCTGCAGTGTCACATTCTGCACACTCTGTAGTCAGGGCTCTGTGTGTGTGTGCGCCTGTGTAAATTGACTAATGTGCAGGTGGAAAATGTAGGTAATGATAAGCATACAGCCCCTCCAGGCACAGGAAAGGCAGATTATGAATAGTTACTACAGATTTCCCTTCTGGCCCACACACTTTTGTTTTCCACTGACTTCTTTTGTTAATTGTTAATTGTAGTTCGTAACCCCTTAGCTTATCTTTAAACATAACCCTTCCATAAATCTTTCCCTATTTCCATTAAGACACATGCTGTAATCATGCACTGTAATCATGATTATGGTGTGTGATCATACTGGCAGCAGTTTCACAACATTTGCATTTTTATTGTAACTAACTTTTTTCTAAGCATGCAAGTGTAGCTCACTGTTTGAATGGACTTTTTGAGGGTCAGTACTTTTCTTGCTCCACATAATTTAGGTTTAAATACATTAATGTTGGAATGTAATATGTAACCACAATAGTAGAGGAAAACACTTCCTCTGTCACTTACTTGTACGGGTCGTTGGGGTCTTGAGCATTACATGCCTCAGCATGTCCATTACAAACACATCTTCCTCCAATGCTGATGTCTTTAATACTGTAATAATACTGAACAACAAACACACAGAGTGAACAAAATTGATTTACGACACTATTGTTGCTTCTGTTTATATCTGCTACTATGGCTAGTGTTGCTTTATCTCAAAAATCTGCGGTACTCAATCTGAGGAAATTAACAAAGACAGAAGGTAAGTGGTATGTATCTCACTCTTCGTGTGACTGTGGGGTCTCTTAAAGCTTTGCCCATCAGGTGACCCAGCAGCGTGTTGGTGCGGAGGAACCGCAGACGGATATTGGTGGCCTTGGTAAACTCCCTCAGCACAGGAGAGTACGAGAAGTTCATGGCTCCCGGTCGCCCATTTACCAGAGACACCACGATCTGCAGTGACCATGAGAGACACAAGGGAATACAAACTATCAAGTGGCTACACTGTTACAAAACACTAAAATGTTGATTTCATAGTGAGAGACAGTTTTAGGGGTTATTTGTGAAATTTGCATGAGTCTGTACCTCTCCATTCTCCAGAGGAACTATACGAGAGTATTCTGTAGTGCAGATGATGTCATTATCATGGCTGATACGTTCAATTGTCCTCTGACCGAAGCGCTCAATGCAGTCTCTCTTAGAGGCTGGAATAAAGGTAATGAACTAATGAGTAAGATGACTAAGAAAATTAAACTATACAGTCTGAGATAATAGCCAGGAATGTGTTTTTGTGGTAAAATAACCAAGAATTTTATTTGTAAAATCTCTGCATCTAGTTTTTATGTAAAAATGTGACAGTGAGATGGCAGTTAGTTTTTGTATCATGATGTGCTTTTTTGCATTTTTAATGTCTTATGCTTTGTTTGTCTAGAAACTATACTGACTAAAACTATACAATTGTCTGAAAAATTATGTATTTTCAAAATCCAACAGGTTGAATCTACAAAAAAGAGTAGCATAAAATTATGATAACAAATAAGTATGATAACAGAAACAATGTGTATAGACACTGTATATAAGACACTTGAGACACTTGTGGTCTAAAGAACTGCAGTTACAAGCAAATCAAATGACTATTTTGTTCCATATTGATGACTTGAAATGCCATCCAGAGAGTCTGTTTATTGTTGACTTTTCTTAGTTCCACTGTGGCCAGGATTGTGTTGCCACCTACGGTACTGATAGCCTTCAGTGACCAAACAACACAACAAGTTTGTTTGTGTGTGGTATGCACAAGTGGATCGAAACCATAGAGCCAGAAAACAAACAGAACAGTCCAAAACCTGACCTTTCTCAACTAACCCACACTTTCATTTCCATAAGGCATTTCTCTCTATCACAGAAGGGCACATAATGTTCGTGAAACTTTGCAAAACAGAAAGAAAACATGATGCTTCACAACATTGAATGAATAGAAGGCTGGTGTTGGTTATACTTACAGGCAAAGAACTGCCATGGCTGGTAGGTTTTTCCAAAGTCAACAGAGCGCTCCAGCACCCACAGATCTGGCCGGGGGGAGTTGGCAAATTTAATAAGCACATACGCAACATGGAAGAGCTGGAAAAGACAAAACAGAGGAATTCATTATAAAATTCACTATCAATAGTGACAAATATCAGCTGCTAACAAAAAATACAAGACAGATTTGATTGGACATGTATGTAATGGATGTCAAGATAACTGAAACTCTACCTGTTCAAAGCCCTTAATATACATTAATGATTCTCAGCAACTAAAACATCCTCCAGCTGAACTTTTAAATGGAAATTTGTTTCTATTCAAATCAATTGCATTCCTTTCCCAGGCTGTTGAATAAGAACAGCCCTGGATTAATAAACCTATTATGTCTGTGAGGTAGTATAATGTCAAAGCAGTGTTGTTTTTAATGACTGATGAATTGATGAGGCCACTAGGGTTGACAGATGTTCTCCTGCAGTGACCTGATCAAAGAAACTAATTGAATTTGTGAATCTTGTCTGTTATTCCTGAGTGCTCTCCATCTGCCTGACTCTATCAATAAACTGTCTGTTTCGGGACTGTGAAAAAGATGGGATGGAGGAATTCTGTAAAACCATGGCTAGAAAATAATCCCTCATATATTTTGAGATTTACACAGGGAACATTATTTTTTATATCATATTATTATATTCATATATTATATTCTTTATACAGCTGTTTTATAGGGTTTATACAATTTCACATCTGAAAACCTGAACTAACCTATTACCTCATAAAAAATGCATCATTTGTAGCAATTTGTATGCAGCACATTTTCCTGTTAAATCTCTAATTACTCCCAAACTCATAATACACAGATTTGGAAATGTCCTACTTATCGCCACTGCTCTCACACATAACACTGCTATATTCTCACAGGACTTTTACAACACAAAATAGGATTTATAGGATAGGATTATTTAGTTATTAATCTATTGAAATGTGACATACATTTTATTCCTGTATTAATATTCCTGTAGCTCAACTGGTAGAGCATTGCGTTAGCATTGCGTTTCACTGTAAGTCGCTTTGGATAGTAGCATTTGCCAAATGAATAAATGTAAATATAAACACACAGAAGGATCTTTAGTGGGGTGTTCCAGTAGAAATATCAAGCATTCTTCCTCTAATCTCTCTGGAAGTGTGTCTTCCTCAAGCAAGTCGAGGGCTTAATATTGAAACATCCATCTATTTCCTCTCTAAGCCCCCTTTTACCCACCACTCACCATCCCCCACCCCTTGTACTAACTTTTCCACAACCCCTCAATGCAATGCAACCCCGAAGACCCTCTGCTACAAAGAACCGCTTCAGTTATGTCTGGGGCTTTTATCAACGCGAGCCTCTTCACAGAAACACGGAACAAAAACACATCTGTGGAGACATTTGAGGGGTGTGTTGGAGGAGGTGAGGTGGACGCTTTGATCTGCTGGGGATCTTATTCTGGGGGTCTGTCAGAGAGGTGATGGTCACAGGGGTGTGTACATGAACTTCAGGCTGAAGAGCTAAAAGCTCAATGGCCTGTGTTGTATGTGTGTAGAAACTTGATGAGAGATGTGACATGTTTCTCACAAGCGGCAAGATTACAAGAGGGAGATATAGAGGACCATGAGAATGCATCTAAAATGTCCTTATGGCTTAGAATAGGATTTTTGCCCTTAAAAATCAACTTTACCCAATCAAGAAACTACCAGCTACAATTTAAGCCTGGTTGCCACAAAATTCTAAATCATTTTTAAATAAAAAAAAAACTGTGGACATTACATCAGGACTGAGATTAAATTTTCTAATTAATATATATACACTTGTTCATGCCCATACAAATTTTACCCCTAAAGTGCTGGTGTAATTGGTGGTTGTCAAGCCATTACTATGTGTTTGTTACAAGTTCTGTGTTTTGTTTGCAGTTAGTTACTTATCAGTTGCTAGTGTTTTATATTGTACTACGGTTTTTACAGTACAGTACTTGGTGGTACTTATTGGTTACTACAGTACTTGATGGTACTTATTGGGCCAAATCAACGTCTCTGTAGTATGGCCCTTGATATACAGGTCCTTTTCAGAAAATTAGCATATTGTGATAAAGTTCATTATTTTCTGTAATGTACTGATAAACATTAGACTTTCATATATTTTAGATTCATTACACACAACTGAAGTTGTTCAAGCCTTTTTATTGTTTTAATATTGATGATTTTGGCATACAGCTCATGAAAACCCAAAATTCCTTTCTCAAAAAAATTGCATATTTCATCCGACCAATAAAAGAAAAATGTTTT
>JBAJNP010000847.1:24588-76922 GCA_036877545.1 Yasuhikotakia modesta | reverse complement strand
GTGTCTGAGGGGAGAATGTCTCTTAAATGCCTCTTAACCTCTGACCACCCGTCTTCACAGCCAGTCTTTAGCCTTCAGTGTAACTCCAACTTCTCCTCTTCTTCTTCTTCACAGAGAGCGTCTTAAAGGACCAAGAGTTTGAGGTGATGATGCAGATCGACTGTGAGGTCATGGACACCAGGATCCTTCACATCAAGTCCTCCAGTATTCCTCCCATCCTGCGTGTCAATCAGACGCACACGGACTCCTTCTATCACCCGACCCCCAGCAATAACCAGCCCACGGCTCCGGTCGGAGTTCTGATGGGTTCTTCCTAACCCAGCCGGTCCACCGATAAC
Organism: Yasuhikotakia modesta; assembly: GCA_036877545.1. Lineage (NCBI taxonomy): Eukaryota > Metazoa > Chordata > Actinopteri > Cypriniformes > Botiidae > Yasuhikotakia > Yasuhikotakia modesta. The sequence goes on along the minus strand of JBAJNP010000847.1, from coordinate 76,584 downwards.
TAAGTAATCTTGCCATATTGTGAATGTTTGATGTTTCTCTACGTCGTTGTTTTGTTATCCTACTCGTCTTGTTTTGTTGTGGCTGGTGTGATGCGTTGAACAATTCCTTTCAGTAATAATTACAATAACCGTTAGATTACAGCCTTGTTGCAGGGAGTTTTTAAGTCTACTGTTGATGTCAGGTATCAGGGCACTTATCAACAGTCTCCGCCTCAGAGGGATCAGTTGTTCTGGCGATTATTGGTAGATGTTGGCGTATTATCGCAGCAGATTTATTTTAGGACAGAAGAGATGATATTTAACCACTTTTAAGATCTCGTGAGTGACATGAAATCGTCTTTAATTTTGTTTGCACTGTGCTTTTGTTGCTTCCTATAATTCATTGAAGTGAATATTTATGATGTTTTATTATTTGTACCAAGCTTGTTTGGTTCACATTTAAAGCTCACACTTGCAAATTGTTCTTAATTTTTGCCTCATTGAACCTGTATGGCAGTGAGCTTTTTATATATAGATGTGGCTAATAAATACAAACTTCTAAAAAAATAGAAAAGTGTAAAAATAGATGCATACATGCATTATGCAAATACAGAAAACATTCTTGTCATTCAGGACACTGGGGTATTTATATTTCCAAAATAAATAGATTATATTTAGGGTGTTTAAATAATTATCTGACCTTCGCTTAGTCTTGTGTGGTAATAATCTTGATTTCTAACTGGCCAATCCCAAAACTACTACTCCAATCAAAAATAAGTACAAATATCTTATTTCCCCTGTTTTTTGTGACTTAACAAATGCAGACAGTTGTTCCCATTTAGTAATGTCTTAAATTTGGCCTCATATTTGTTGTATTTACAATGTTTGATTGAACACATTTTAATTTTATTACACAAAATATCCTTTTCCCCTGAGTAACGTGTTTGGATTTATTATATTTAGTTTCGGCAGCTCTGAAATGATGTCTTGTTTATTTACACAAAATTACAGAAATGAAATCAATTTTGTAACAATGCAAAAAATAAACACTGGACAAACACAAGGTTGTGGGTGATCTTTTGTTTTCAAGAGTTCTTTGCAGTCTTGTGTTTTGTAAGATTATGAGATTATGTTGGTATGAATTTGTCTCTGAAATGAAAGGTTTGTGTGAGGAACTGTAAAGTTATGATTATAGCCCTTTTGAAAATACTGGTGGTAAACAGTGTTTATGGGTTAAGCTGTGCTAGATATGTCCAGATTTAGACCTGTGCATCTTCACTTTGAAAGTAAAACCAGAACCATAATTCTTATTCCAACTCATATTTAATTGCAGTCGTTTTCTGAGGCATTTTCTGACAGAGTTTTTGTAAGTGCTAGAAGATGAATTCGTATTAAAATCTGCATAAAAACGAAAGTATACAAACAGTCTTGGAAAAAATGCATCGGAGGCGATGAAATTGTGTCAGAAATGTTGCTTTTACTCAAATGATACAAAGCTGCAAATTGTATATTTCTATTTGCAAGTGGTAGCATGTAAAAATGTTTATGAAAATACAAATTGTATTTTTACATTCATCAATTCCTTGTTTTAGCTTTTATATTACAGTATATACAAAGTATTCTATTTGAATACAGCACCTCAAATCTTTTTAGTATTCTGCCACCCTTGCTAGAGGTACAGCTATAAACATATGGAGGTTTGTTGTCATAGTGCAAAAGCAAGCATTCACAATATCTAAAGAAACTGATGCAGTCTGCGAAGCTCATAGCTGCAATGCTTGTTTGTTTGTTTGTAAGAAATTCCACTAATAGTTTGAAGCTTTGATTTTCAACATAAATGTAAAGATCTGGCTCAGACCCAGAAAGGTTCTAAGATCATTTTTGCACTTTGAAAACCCAATGGTAACAGCAAATTATAGAGTATATTAAACTACATTAAGTTGATATAAATGTGAACTGATCAACAATCCACTTTTAAGCACATTTAAGGCTTTTCCTGAAAATGTTTTGTGCAAAGGAAGTACAAGGACTTGCTCTGTCATAACGGGTTTACAGTGGGTCTACATATGCAAACTGAACATTATATGTAACCTGATGTCCGTTGTCCCAGGCGTACAACACCCGCTCTTTGGGGTTGTAATCGATCTGTGTGATGTAGGTATAGTTGTTGCTAAAAGGCAAGCGAGGGACCATCTGAGTATTGGTGTGTGTGTCGAAGGCGTAGGACAAATTGTTGTCGTGCTGGTTGTAGCTCTCTGTTGCGTAAAGAACGCCACATACGATGAAGCAGTTACCGTAGCGATTGCGTCTGAGCCCGGTCCTCCAAGTGGTTTCGCGCTTCATGCTGAGATCATTGGGGTTCAGCTGGCTCAAGACGATCACCTCCTGCAGGAAGCCCTCGTCATCCAGCGCCGGGTAGATGACCCAGAGTCCGCTCTCATCCACAGCCAGGTCCATATCCGAGTTCCCTCTCCATCTCCACGCGGACACGTCGTCGTTGTCAAAGACGGCATCGTGCAGCATGGTCCAGGCGGCCACGTAGCGCAGTCGCAGGTCGTACTTAATAATGTCTCGAGAGAACGCGCGGTTGTAGTAGAAAGCTCCGTTGTACACCACGTGTCCAGTGCCGATCCAGTTATACGGCAGCTTGTAGGAGTTTGTAAATCGACCTTTAGAAACAAAAATAGGATCAAAAATTGCTGGTTTAATATTTTGGAAAAAATTGTGTAAACGGATATTATGAAAATAATCACAATACCTTGTTTAAAAACATCCATGTTGCGGAACTCAAGTAGGTTGTTGCCATAGTAATAGTTTGTGATGTAAATCTTGTCACCTTGACTAAGAGGATCTTTCATCCAGGCCCCTTCATTACGGCCGTATGTATTGTGTGTGACCGGCTCTGAAATTGTAGCTAAGGTGTCTTTACACATACCTGTAAACACAAACCAGTTAACAACCCGTTTTGTTGATGATCTCCATATTGGAGCTTACAATCCAACATTGTATCTTTAATTTAATAATAATATCTTTAATATTTTTGATTTGTTACAGAAGGAACATCGGTCCTAGGTTTACCCTACCTGACTTCATGTGAGGTTCCTCAAAGTTCTCTTCCACCACAGTTTTCACCACCGCCTTTTCTATCGTTTCTGCTACCTCCTCCACTTCATCCCAGCTTATGCTATACTTGCGTTTACCAGGTTTGTTTGTGGTGGTTGTTGCTGTTGTAGTTGTTGTAGGTGACGTTGTTGTCATTGAAGATGTGATTGAAACAACATCATGTTTAGGAGTCATTTTGGGTAAGTTTGTGACAGAAACTGCCTTGCCTTCAGTGATTTGAGGTGTTGTCTGTGTGGTGGTAGCTTTCGTTTCAGCAGATGATCTTAAGATGCTTTCTGTGGCTGTTATTGTGTGCTGTGTGCTGGAAGGAGCTTGAGTCATAGCTGCAGGTAGCTTCTGAGGAGCAGGTGATGATGTCATAGTTCTGAGTGTACTTTGTGCAGAGTCTCTGACCATTTCTTGAGTTTTATTTTCAGCTGAATACAAAGGTTGACCAGTTTCTGAGACATTTTTGTTCTGAAATGTTTGGGCAACAGTTGCATCTTTGGTCACAGGAGATACAGATGTTTTCTTTTCAGTTGTGTTCTTGGCAATGTTCTCAATGTTGTTCAATGTTGGTGTTGGCACTGTCGTCTTGAGAATATTTTCTGTTGCGGTTGGCATTATAGTTATCACTTTGACAACAGCTGGAGTGATTGGTTCAGCTGTCGTTATGTGACTTGGTTTGGATGACCTAACCAAAATGTTTTGAGCTTGTCCTAAAGATGGAGTTGAGGGTTTTAGGCTGCTTGTTTCCTCAGTTTTTCTGATGAGGGCCTGAGGATTGGTCAGTTCCGTGGAGTTGGTAACCTTTAAATTGTCCATCGCAGCAGGCGTTGGAGTGGTTCCATCATCTCTTGTAGTTTTCTCTGTGGTGGAAACTGTGGTTTGAGCCAGAATGGAAACAGGGTCAAAAGGTGTTTTAATTGGCAGAGCAGAGTCCAACAGTCCAGCAGATGAAGACTGGAGGCCATTTCTGGCAGCCCCTCCTTTTGAAACTTCATTCTTGGGTTTAGGTGGAACCGACCATGCCCTGATGACCGGCCTAAAGTGACGACTGTTGTGGTGAAGAAGCTGCTCGTCAGTAAAGAGATCATTGGAGCTGTCACCACTGTGACTCTCATCTACTGCAACGAGGAACAGAACAACAGCTCAGGTAGGACACAAAAACAGGCAAATCTCTCAGTCATCGCAGTTGTACTTACGGTTCTCCTCTGTGTCCGTCTCGTCCACGGGGTCAGATTTATAGTATGTGATTCCTCTGACGATTATTTTTGGTTGCTTCTCTCTTCCCTGACGCTCTTGTTCTTGCAGGGCTGCAACGGCCTTCTGTATGTCGGATCCAGTCCTCTTTAAAAGATCTCCCACAAACTTTTCTTCATACTTACTCTGTAAAGTGAAACACAGAACATCTATTTTGGTTTCTTTGGCTGTATTAAAAACTTCTTTGCAGGCCACTGGTTGATCTAGTGCATGCGCTGCGTAACTTGATAAATTAGGAGGATAAATTAGAAAGCGTTTCAAACCAAAATTTCCAAAATATGACATCACTTTTGACTTGGAGATGGAAATCCTTCCAGGCAAGACGTAAGTAAATAAATACGATTCAGGGGCAGGTGGGCCATTTCAGCTCATGGCGTAACACAATGTTTGGATAGTTTAATGATTGCGTATTGGACATGTCTGTTACATAATGTAATGATTAAATTGTTTTAAACAGCCATGGAGAAGACGGACGCACCTCCAGGTGCTGAAATGCAGCTGCTTCATCGTTCTGCTCCTTTGGACTCTTAATTTTCTCCTGCACTTGTGGAGGTGAAGCTGTAGGCGAGGATGTGGTTGATTTGAGGATGAGGTTGTGAGGATTTGGTGAGGTGCTGCTTGTGTTCGTCTCCTCTTTGGTCTGACTGTTGGAGACCATCTGTGGTGTTAAACATAACAGAACATCATTTATGTAACCACTGAAGTCTAAAAATGCTTACTGGGAAACAAACACCATTAGTTTACAAGCAATTAAATTTTCTACTCACTCCTTATATTATTCTAAACCTTTCTTAGAGGTTTCTTATAAAAAAAGATTTCTCATGCTTTTACTTCACAAGTCCTCACAAGAGTAATAAAGATTTCTAGGTATTTCTGGGTCTGTTTTTCACACAAAGTGTGAAAAGTGTTTAAATAAAGTGTTTTAAATAAAGTGCTTATGCCAAACTTTTTACCTGGGTAAAAAGTTACCCAGGTTTGAAACAACATGAGGCAAATGAAGACAAATTACTTTTGTTTTAAGTGAAGCGCTCATTGTTGTGTCCACTTACTCTTTCTATGTTGTCCACTCTGTTAAGAAGCTTGGTGGTGACCGAGTGCAATTTCAGAAGGTCCATGCCGTAGAAGGAACCCTCCAGCAACTCTAGAACCGTGGACAGCTGTAACAATAAAGTCCATCAGCTGCCGGCTTTGTTTGGTGGAACGATTAGTTTGCATTCAGTTTATTCTTTAACTTAGTCTATAGTTTAAGATCCAGATGCTCACGTCACCTTGATGTTGTCCTTCCCAGCCTCTTGTAGCTTCTTCAGCCTGTATTCCCCCTCGCAGGGGTTGACGGCAGACGGAGGGGCGAGGCACGCGCATTTGCAGTTGGGTCCTGATGTGATGGTTTCCACCGTGTAGAAATCGTCGGGCGTCGCGTGACCCTGCCGGATGCGTTGGCACGCGCTCGCGCTCAGTGGTCTGACAACACATTTACAGCCACAGTCAGATCCTTCCGAAAGCGCTTTCACTTTGTCATAATCACCCAGCAGCTACAAAGGAAAGAGGACGGAGGCATTTTCCAGCAAGCAACATATTTTTATCAGCAATATTCAAGGTTTTATTTAAAACGTGCATTTGGTTATCAGAACGGTCTTGTTTTGGAAAGTTAACGCACAACATTTTAATATTCGCATGATCCTTTATAATGTGTGTATAATTTAAAACAATGATCATGTTCATCATATATGTCATTTTTCACAATGTTCATATATAATGCAAATAAGCATTTTAAACATAAATTCATTATTCAATAGTTGCAAGTCATAAAACATATTTCAATTACTGATCATTCTAATTCAACTTATTTTAAGTTTATACTTGTTTTAAAGAGGTTTAATGCACGTTATTGAATATCTTTGCAGTATGAAGCCATGTCTTACCTGACTTAATATATTTTCCTGGTTTTCCACCTCCACCTGCAGCGTGTCCTCCTGCGGTTTGTTCTCCTGTGATTTCGGGGCGGCTGATGGGAGAGCAAATACCATGATCCACAAAACGCACAAAAGTCCCACGTTAGTCATCGTGCACGACGTTTGATATAATCCCTCCAAAACATAAGACGCTGTGCGAGACCGTGCGTAAAAACCGTGCGTAAAAACCGTGCGTAAAAACCGTGCGTAAAACCGTGCGTAAAAGTTATGAGCTATGAAACATCTCCATTTGCGCCGCAGGTAAACGAACTTTCAGGACGAGGTTCTGCGGTGTCAGGAGCAGATAAGGTCCAGACGAGGGCAGGTGTCTGGTGCTCAGTGTTTAACTGCTCTGAGAGGAACCACAGGACACGCAACATATGAGCTGAAGTTTGGGGGCAGGATGGAGAGACGTTGCACTTGGAAATGTTTGCATATCTATCTAAATGGGAACTTCCCATTAGTTAAAATTCTTAAATATGTAAATATAAAATATTATAATAAAGAGTGCTTTTATAACGTTTGCATATGTTAGATGATGTTTTATTCACTTGTTTAATTGTTATAATAATATTTACGTATCTATTTATTTATACGAAGTACTTTTTCTTTGGGTGACAACAAAGTTTATATTTCACATTAAGTTTTCATTTTTCTCCATTTTAACAGGTTAAAGAATAGCTGGGTCAAGACACGCCACACACATACACGTATGCAAACGCCATCATAACTTATACTTGTGGTGTTACGGCGCCATCTGTGATCGATGAGGATTTTCTGCAAGTGTCGAACTACAAATTCAAGGCCACCAGTGGTCAGTGTTGCTCAATGTAATATTTGACTCCAGATGAAACATTAGCATGTTTTCTGTGGACATGATGTCGCTGCCACGTGTGTTGTAACTCCCACAAGATGCATAAATGTCATGCATGAAGTACTTTTATTCTGTTTATCTTCATTTAAACACAAGTATTATGGCGTCGGTGCACTTTAATGATTCGGTGCACTGTTTGGAGTTTATAATTTGGTGCACCATTAAGATTTTCTAAATAAACCCATAACACGTTTTTGTGTTGCACTTTTCCTTTCACTTTAATGCGCGCTGGCCCTTTAAGAACGTCTCCGTACGTTTACGCTATTACGTCACTACGCACGACGTACAATAACACGATACACGCAAGGCTCCGCGGAGACGCGTCACAGACGGGCTGCATATCCACCGAGAAACGTTTATTTTTATGCAATTTCTGATCGCAAACGTGTCGTTTAGGAACGCACGAAGCGTTATGATCGTCGTTAACCAGCCTAGCGATTCATAAGCTGTTAACGTGACCGCCATCCGCTCCGTCAGACCCAGTGATGCTTCTCCACAGCGCGTGAAGAAAAGCCGCTGGTACCGACCGCCACAATGATGAAGAAGAAGAAGTTCAAGTTCAGGGTGGACTTTGAACTGGACGAGCTGTCGTCGGTTCCGTTCGTGAACGGGGTTCTGTTCTGTAAAGTCCGGCTGCTTGATGGCGGGTTCTCGGAGGAGTCAACGCGGTACGTGTGGAGGGATGACGGCGGACCGCTTTGGGTTCAGATCTGCCTTTGGTACCGTGATGGTGTTTGAACGGTTGTGTGGCGCTTATTATGCGTTTTGCTTTTAATCGGTAGGTGGTTAAAGCAAAAGTAAAAGCAAACGTTACATTGCGATGGTGCGGATGGCGAGACCTGTGGGTTGTTTAAGTTGTAAACAGCATCAGGTTGTGATAAACACACCTTTGTTTGTGTGGTTCTGGTTCTGTGAAAACAATTCACTTGTAGCCGTATCACTCAAACAGATGCAGGTTATTAGAATAACATCGTGTAGAATAACAAGCATGTGTTATGCATGGAAAGCCTTAACCTTTAAAACTTGTGTTTGACACACAGGGCCTGTGTGACTACATTTGTACTGAAGAGGAAATAGAGGGGTGATGTTTTGTTTGATTAAAAAAGGTGTGAAATGGTCTATAAAGGTTCTTAGGTTTCTGTTCATGTGTTTACAAAAGCCCCCCTCCATACCAGGTTATTAATAACTTGCTTCTGTTAATATTATTAAATCATTCTGCGTTAAGCAGGTAGTTTGTTAACATTCATTGAAAAAGGTTAAAAAAGAAGCAAATGCAATGGGTTTTAAAGTTGGTATCTGGTTATGGACCCCCTACAACGTCTTGGGGGTCCGAATAGATGCCTGGTTGAAACCTGTGGTGTTCGTATGTAAAACGCTAACACAGTCAGTACTGCAAGAACTATAGGCCAAGTGTAATACTGAGTACTGTTAAATAGCCACCAGTCAGTCGTTTTTTAACTTGGCATTTAACTGGCTATATTGTTTTGTATTTCTGTCGCGAGGGCTGTGCAGTTATTGTCATAGATTATTACCATCACAGATTTATGAGTGTCGTTTTTGTTTCAGCCTCAAACAGAGTGAATTTTTCAGCCCAGTTGTATCAAACGGTGTCGTTACGAATTCAGAATCGCTCTCTACCCTCCCAGTACAGACATCACAAGATCTTTCTCTACACCCTGCTGTACCCGGCATCCCATAGTTAAATATTAATGTGTCGTTTTGTGGGCTGCAAAACTTTCTCTCTCAAAGCGGTTTTCCCACAATGCATTAGCAAGTTGCCTTTTTATCCCCTCCCCAAAAAGAGAGAGAGCCGTATACGAGCACCAGATCTAGTTAGCAGCCTGCGCTCATACATCACTCTGCTTTATTAAATTATGCAATTCACAGCGAGTTTGTCTGTAGTTTGTGTGTCTCTCCCCCCAGGCTTGAGTTTGCCTCCTTCCGCCTTGTCTTTAGAGGAACTCTTGTTTCAGTGGAGGGTCCTGAGGGAACCAGACCATCTCATTGGCTTAGCTGATTTCGCCATGGCAACGGCATACATTCCAAATACAGAAATCAGACCAGTGGCTTGTCTGGTTATATGCCCCACTTTTCTCAGCCTATGGTGACTTCCTAGTTATGGGTATTTTTTTGAAAGTTAGATGTTTTCTGTATTAATCAGGCCTGTTGTACATCGAAAGAAGTCCATTAGTGACATTTGATGGTGCGGTTTTCCTTTGAGAGCACTGATGCTAATGGTTTGTGACGGACCAATGAAAAGGCAGCGCTGTTTGTCCAGGACGATAGTTTTTATTTGCGTTCCTAATGCGTGCCATTAGCACCTCACGTTACTGAATTCATTACATCCGTGTTGTTTTGTTTTTCACATCATTAGAGCTTTACAGGTTATGATGAGATGATGTGATGCTAAATTGTTCCAGGAAGTTCTGTGTGTCATGGCCAATAGGGAATCGGGCTGAACATTATTTAGTTTGTGATTGGTTGAAATAAAAATCCTGAAGTTTGACCTGCTGTGGAGTTAATATTACAAAAACAGAGAGCTGTATTGATCGAAACTCTGAGCTCTGTGTCTGATTTATAAATGCAGTCCAGCGTTTATAGTCTCAGTGCCAGTAATTTGCCTGTAATTGTATCAGCCAAGATGGTGTAACGTTTCTTATATTACCTGACTGTAACATTCATCACTGTTAGCTATCCAGCTAACTATTATTGGTTGTAAGAATGTTTCTGTAATGTTTCAATTAAGTAACAAAAACGTTTTGAAAGTTTTAGGAGCTTTTAAAACATCCAGTTTTTGATGATGTTCATGTTTTTTATTAATATTACTGTTGTTGAACCATCTTCATGCTTTAAAACGGTAAATAAAAGTTAACTTATCTAGAACAATTGTACCTAACTTATGTTTTTAATACGTCACTTTTAATTTTGTCACCCAGGTGCCCTCAGTAGTGGGTGTGATTGTGTTTTAGGAAGGAAACTCATGCCCCACTATTCACTGCAAATGTGCAGTTTGGTATGAAACAGCCACTTCATGTAATTAAACCCATTTCTGATGGACAGGATCAAATGCTGCCCTGCGTTTCTCCTTTAATGTTGTGATTCATTCTGATTGACGTCATTTCATGGGTTGTAAATGTTGACATTTAAGCTACAGCTTCAGTGTTTTCATGATACGCATTTCAAGTGCTCATTTCAATTTGTGTTATTTTGTAGCTTTAATGAAAGCAGTGCTGGTTCCTCAGGGAACCTTGGCGCTACAATCATAAAGTTTTGATGTTTTTCTGACACACAACGCGGCCATTTCCTCTGTCATCTGCTGCAAATAAAAAGAATGATATTTTGGTTTTGTGTCATTGCTTTTATAAATCATATGGAAAGGATTTAGTTTCCTGGATGTGTCGTTGTGTTGTTAGTTTACACAGCGTTTAAACATGTGAGCGGTTTATGCTAGCACTGTTTAGTGATTTTATTCTGCTGTTATGGAGACAGGCCCACATAGAGGATCGCATGTGACCAGCTGGGGTTTATCCCGAATAACGGTGACTCACCCGGCCCCGAGCATCAGCCGTGTGCTGGGCAATCGCCCCAGATGTTGGGGAGGTCTCTGATGGTGTATTGTTTTGGCTGTGTTTTCTGTTGATGTCATCGTGGACCGTTAGCAGATGACAGTACAGAGTAAGAATGAGGGGATTAGTGTGTATGTGAGGGTAAGTGTAGTTCAGCCACAGGTCTGTTCTGTCCAGCTTCACCAGTAAACTGAGAAGGTCTCTCTGGTGCTCCTACAAGTTAAGTTAAATGTCAGCCACGTGTTGTGTTCCATTATGTGTATTGACATCACAGACGCAGCTAACAGGAAATGCTAATTCTTATGTTCTTTCACAGTAATCAACAAATGTTCTTGCAATAATGTTAATAGAACTTTTTATAACTTCATTTATTAAAGATGTGATTAAGCTGTTAGTGGAATGTTTTAAAAACGTTGCAGAACATTACAGAAGTATTGATATCGTTCTTTACGGTAACATCTGTCTAGTTACGATGCAGAAAACTCGCCCAGTGAGGGCAAATCTTCTAGATGAGAAATTAATGGAACGTCTTGTTGACTTTCTGACTCCAGGCACTAATTACCCGCATGAGTCAGACTGTAATTCAGTCAGTTTACAGAATATATTCAATCAACCGGAAGTTGTCTGGCAAACAGAAAACGAAGGGCGTAGCTTATTTTTTCCTGTAAATTGATTGGATAAAAAAAGAAGGAAATTGCTGTACATCTCTTTGGATCTTGTCCCTCTGTTTTGTTGGATTAGAGTGGCTGAGGGTTTGAGATGTTTTTGGATGTTCAGGGCCGTGGCTCCTCAAACTAACTCCAGCGTGTGTTTCACAGGGAGATGGTCCAGGCTAACTGTGTTCGCTGGAGGAAGAGATTCTCCTTTCCCTGTAAGATGAGCGCCAACGCCGGCACCGGAGTCCTCGACCCCTGCGTGTGTCGGGTGTCAGTCAGAAAGGTACATCAACACCGTATGCTTATTTAGTCATGAATAAAAGTCACACAACTGTTAAAAGTTTGATTGTTTTGTGTTTTTTTAGGAGCTGAAAGGTGGAAAGACTTACGCAAAGGTGAAGTGTTGTCTTGCAATCAGTAACTTCCGTCTCTATATCGTTTCTTGTTTTGAGACATGTTGTATTTAGTTATAAAATAACAGTTTAAACAACAGTTTTGAATTCTTGTGAACATAACGTGCGCAAGACTATCAACCAAGGCTAAAATGTCGTATTTGTAGTAAATTTAGCATTTATTGACCATCCTCTTTATAAATAGAAAGCTCACACTAAACATCGGTAATTCGAGTAGACGTCCGTAACTGGGGTAGAAAATCGTAAAATATTTATAGTGAAAAGTGCAGCTAAAAATAGATCACTAGATAAAACATCTCGCTTTTGCTTGTGTTTGTGTATTTCCTCAAATGCTTCCGGCTCAGTTAATAATACAGTCAAGCTTTATTGTTTTAAAGCATCATTGCTTTAATGGCAATTCACGTTTTTTGATTTAAAATAGAATTTCTTTTTTAAATTTGTGTGGCTTTGGTTGTTTGTACAGCTGGGTTTCGCCGATCTCAACCTGGCTGAGTTTGCGGGGTCCGGCAGCACCACCCGCAGGTGTCTGCTCGAAGGTTATGACACCAAGAACACCAGACAAGATAACTCCATCCTCAAGGTATAGAAACATTGTACAGGCATATTTGTTCTTCAGCCTTGTGTTGTACCAACCCATAAGAGTTTCTTTCTTCCAAGCAACCACCCACAACATTCTAGTATTTTCTGCAGAAAATGTGGAATGCGTCTTTTAGGTTAAAAAAAATAGTCATAGTAACAGGATGTGGGTGGTTGCCAAGGTGTTGCTATGTGGCTTTTATTAGACAAGCACGGTCACATTTTCCTTAGAATCCTGTTATATTTTTTAGTATTTTTAGGATGGTAAAATATTAAACCATTTATTTTGCCTGTGTCACACCTGCAGGTGATCATTAGCACACAGCTAATGTCTGGAGACCCTTGCTTCAAAACGTGAGTGATCGTTTTTGAATATGTTACAATACAACAGGTGAAACGATTGGTTAGTTATGAAAAGGGCTATTTTTGACTAAATGTAGATTCAATTCAAGACCCCCAAAGACCCTTTCCAGTAAAAAATTTAAAGTTGTTTTTTCTCTGAAGTGGATGTTTGTGGAGTAGGAGTGCGAACCAGAGCTCTGGGGAGTCAGAACTATGAACACAAATTTGCATACTGAGAAGAGGAAACCAACACTGTCCGTCCACCCACACACACACACACACACGGCATGAATGCAAAAACCTGCTGAAAACATTTGCGTGGGTGGCAGCGTACAGACGATAGTGTTCAGGGACTCGTGGGGGCTTTATTTAGACCACCATCAGAGGGTGGGATAATTTTTTGTTTCTTTAATTTTTTCCTTGAAATATTTTTTTTAGCATTTTTTAAAATATAGGAACAATTCTAGAGGCTCACAGGTCCAGAGAGACCCATATTTGTTAAATACATAAGTAGCAATTGTGAAATTACTGCATGGAACTGAAGGCATTAGCGCATTAACTGCACAAGGGTGAGATTCATTTAGAGCTATTTGATCTATTGATATAACTGGTTTCATGTCACCAGTTGTTTCAAGGCTGTTTATTTCTTGCCTGAGGTATCGAGTGTATCGAGTGATCTCCTTTCATGGAGCTTGTGGATCAATAATGTTCTGGCTGTATTTTTAGGCCCCCGTCCACAGCCACGGTGATCGGCGTTCAGGGCGATGCTGAGAGTCTGATGGAGGACCGAAAGGGCGGAGAGATACAGAAACCCTTTCTGAGCCTCTCAGGTGACGCCGGCACACAAACACACCTCACACATGCAAAACGTCTGTCAAATATTCATTTAGATAATTCATCTGTGGTGAAAGTCAAGTTTTTAATGTTGTGGTTTCTTGTGGTGTTTTAGGCTTATAGATAACTCATGCAAATTCATTTTCAGCGTCACAAACATGTTGTAACCAATCACAACAAGTGAAGTGAGTGACTCCGAGCTGCTGCGACTGGCTGGAGGCAGGGATTAATTTGCATATTCATGAATCCATGAATAGTAAATGAGGCAAAGGTGTAGAGTTACAATCAGGCTAGTTTTAAGCCATTATAAGATACTATTATTATTAAAGAAATCAATTTGCCAATTTGATCATAAAAAATTAGTTTACATTTTTTGTGGGGGAAATTGTGCAGTTTTCACCTCAACTTCTAATGAAACACTTTTGTGATGGCAATTAATCCTGAATTCAAATCGGTTCTGTCCAAACTAACAGAACTTTGTGTTGGATTTGATTCAGCTGCACTAACAGGAGCTTGAAAGAACGTTCTCTCTTCTTCTGTTCTGTCTTTCATCCTCTCTATCTTTCCCCTCACACGCGTCACGGGTCGGTTCTGACCAGAGGCTGCTGGAAGCGTCGGCCTTTAATGTATAATTTAACCACGGGCTGCGTCTCACTCTGTTCTCAGAGTGATTTCATTCAGGCTGTCTGATGTAAAGGGGCTGTGAATTCACACCTCTCTTAAAATATGACTGGGACAACTGGTGCAGAGTTACTGTCATTTAAAAATGTTATAGCCGTTTAATTTGAAGTTTTAGGGGAAGGTGAGATGCCAAAAACAGATTGTTGTCTACGGTGATTGATTCATTCATCACTAGAGCCATTTGTTAGGAAGGAGGACATGTTAAAAGGTTTGGTTGTGTGATTTATATGTCAGTTAGAAAGGTTTTTGGCAGAGCTTGGGCACTGTCAGGGTGGTTAACTAGTCTGGTTGTCCTTGTTAATGTAGACAGCCATTGAAGTTTTCTTCTGCATTGTGTTTATTTTTAAACATTTCATAAATCATATAAATGGAGCTTTTAGTCCATGTCTGTTTTTCTGTTCCACAGAATGGAAGTGAATTGTGACTGGAACATTCTGCATAGCATCTTACTAAAAAAGTTTTTTAGAAGAAAGTCATGGAGAGTTTTAAGTATATCAGGGTCAGTAAATAATGGTGAATCTTTTCATGAATAGCTGCTTTAATCACAGGTATAAGAAACCAGTGAATACCTGATTGTTCCTAACAGACAGAAGCAAAGATTCAGTCTTGATCCAGAGTTGAATCCCAACAAGTTTGTAAATGAGATTTGAGTGGCTGTGAAGCTGAAGCAGGCCAAGAGGTGTAATTTAAACTTGGAGCTAAGGTTTAACTTGATCTTTACGTCCACAGAGACACCAGGAAAGTGTGGCTCTCTGCCTGATGAACTGGGGCTGTGCGGACACTCGCGAACATCCAGTTACGCTAGTCAGCAGTCCAAAGTATCAGGTAGGCTTTTCCGCTTCCACTTTTCTCTCCGTCATCTTGAGATGATGTGACTCATCTGTCATGCCTGACTTCTGAATGCTTGCCAGATTAATACCGTCTGCAAATCTGCATCTAACGCTGTCCGCCTGTCAATCATCATGATGTCACGTTATTTAAAGACGATTGTGTCATTTTGAACGTAGGCTGTAACGAAACAAGTGCGTTTGCTCATCCCTTTGTCTTCGTATTGTTAAACGCTCCAGTAAATAACCTAAAACTGCAAAAATATTCTTTTCCATTACAGAATAGATGGATTATGTCCCGGATTACTGTAATGCGATAGAGAGACACTCAGTCCTAATTTCATGAAGAGATTCTCTTACAGTTACAGATTTGGTTACAGTTTCATTTACGCTCGCTTTGACCTTTTGCATTAGTGCAAAGTACAAAGTTGGTTTTGAAGTCCAATAAGACCTGAGGTCCAAAAACCTGAGACCACTGATGAAAATGCTTTTATTATGCAGTTGAAAAAAGTATGTTTGCTTCCTAAAGCTGGCGGAACTTCACCAGGGCAAAATATGATGGTCCATTTGTTTCACTGGAGAACACTGATGTTCCAAAGTTTGTTAGCAGATTTCCGTTAAGTTTTCTGTTTCTTTTGTTTGAAAATCATAAATGTTTTGATTTGACAAGCGACTGGTTGATGGGTACGTGTCACACGCATCACAAGTTTCAGTCGGCGCGTGTGGGAGGACATTTGCCCTCCATCACCGGCAGCATCATGACTTCAGAAGCTCCTCAGCTTGACGCCAGTTTGAAAAGCAAGCGTGGGTGAAAGTGTTACATGTTCCTTCTGAGCGATTGATTCATCTGAAATGTTGTAAAAGTGTCTTTTCATTCCCAGGGCGAATCAGCGTTTTTGTTCCCTCATTCTAACAAACGGAACATTTATTGGACATTTACTGTTGGTGTGATCCGGTCTGAAACTTTGTCTCGTTTCTCAGGCTACAGTACGAGTCACTCGCGCTCCTCCAGTCTCTCAGAGTTTTCCCACAGGAGAAACACTTCAGTGGGAAGTGCTTCCACTGGGATTGCCAGCATCCCTGAACCCAGTGAGGAGAGTGACCAAACTACAGCACCCCCCACAGGCCCGGGGGTCTGCGCTGCAGTGCCTGAACACCCATCAACTCCTGACAGAGCTGCCAGCAGGTGAGACAGACCCCACTAATGTCACACGGCTGTATCTTCAAGAAGATTTAGAAGCAGTAAATTTGAATCTTAAGATGCAGTAAATAAATGACATCTTTCATGATCTGTGTGGTTAAGAATGATCTGGGTTTCTCAAACGTTCTCAGATGGCAGCTGTGGAGAACTTTTTAAATTACAAACAGAAATCATGACAATGGTGAGCAGCTGCTCAAGTTTTCCAGACCCCTGGGATCTAAAATGTTCCATGTACATTTAAACAAGTTCTTCAATAAAGTCTTCAGTCCCACCAATAGGGTCCTCAAGGAACCACATTGTGATTCAAACCATAATTAAGAAATGAAAGCAATAATTCTTCTATGGACAGTTAGGTTCCTGCTTGAGAAACCTTGGTCCACCATTCCACACATTTGATCTCAGAAGATCATTGTCAGTTGGTGATGAGATCTGTGTCCACACAGGTATCCAGTGAAGCAGGACTCGATGGAGTCTCAGCTGAAGAGGGTGGACGCCACTCGTGTAGATGCTGACGACGTGGTGGAGAAGATCCTGCAGAGTCAGGACTTCACGCGCAGCCTGCTGGACTCCAGCGCTGAAGGTAACCATGACAACATCCTCAACCACTTCATTAGCGAACATCGCTGGAGGTCCATTAGCAAGTTCTTGTCATTTCCATGCTGATAGACGCTCAGCGTTGCTCTTATTATGCATCAACACTGTATTGATTTTTTCGGACGACTTTATGCTGTTTCACGGTAGCAGATGTCACGTTTTGTCCCTCTCTGCATGCCAGAAATAGGGATAAAGCTGGGAATAGGAAATGTGTCATTGAACGCAGTGTTTACTGGTTGCCGCTGGTCTCCAGACGAAGCGCTGAAGTGTATCTGTGCCAGACCACGTCTCTGTGTCCTATTAGGTCTTATTTTATTTTTAGATGACCTGACGACAGGTTCTCATTAAAGAGAGACCCATTTAGATTTTGTGTTCTCAGGGGAACAGTCAAGCCAAATATATTTCCTGTGTGTGTGTGTGTGTTGTGTTACAGAGGAAGGTCTGCGCTTGTTTGTGGGTCCTGGTGGAAGCACAGCACTCGGTAGCCACCACCTTCCTGCCAGGTGAGTTTAATTAACATCAACGTTAACCAGTCAACACTAGTGTTCATTGCTAGCTGTTTAAAAATACCCTGCATTTATCCCACTGACCAGATAGCCAATTAAGTTCAATTTGAACTATATTTATGACAGTTATAGTTGTTAGGATCAGCTGGAGAAAAGGTTGAAACTGCAGTTCTTCTGTTTCAGAGTTGGAGCTGGTGCTTACGAGCAGGTGGTGATCAAACGCTAGGATTGAAAGATACCAGGAGGAGGAGTGTCAAAAACCAAAGTCTGTTTCGTGGGAGGAGAGAGAGTTGAGAGATGAAGAAACAGGCATGTTCGTCTCTCGCAGTGAGAGTGTGTGAAGCAGTGCCCTCTACAGGCTACATGTAGAACTGACAGTTCCTCTGTATGAGGCGGCCATTACTGGTGTCTGTGTTTCACTGTGAGGTAGTTTGTCTTCTAAAACATCTGCGTTGCACAGAGTAATCGCAGATCAGCCGAACAAGATATTTTGCTGTCTTCTCTCAATATTCCTTTTTTCTGAAATCTAAATCTGTTGGTAAAATTTCTGCACAAATGCCCTTATTTACATTTGTGAGCCATTGTAGGGGTCTGTCAGTACATTGATGTATTGTGTACATCCTTATACCATTGTGTACATATGTGTGTCTACAGCTAAAGATGATACGTTCATTTATACACCCACCAGTATTTCATCTTATTACTGTAGAAATGAAATCAATCGTCCTTATCCAGTCTGTCCCTGTGCTAAGCTAACACAAGTCAGCTGTGTGTGTGTGTGTGTGTGTGTGCGCTTAAAGTCATGATCTGTTTGGCAGATTGAATCGTTTCTTGGGACAAAAGTCAACTTGAATTGCACTTTGATTTGAAGGACACTTCAAAACTTAATCTGGAAGTTCTTTTAGTATCATATAAGCATTCAGTGAGCCTGTACACATTAAGTGTGTATTCTGTTTACTCCTGTTTTCGTTGCCAAAAAAGGACTTGAATAAAAATTTGAAATTGAAAAACTGAGCAGAATTTAAAGCCACAGTCCGTAACTTTTGCCTCTCGCCCCCAGCGCTGTTAGAATCAGGTTATTTTCTTAAGTTTAAATTTTAAGAACAAACTACAAGCTAAACTTGTAAAATCTAAACATGAATTATAGTCGCTGGACCTTTCTGTTTATAAACCATTATTATAAACTTAAAACAAATAATGTGACCAGTTTTGTTCTTTTGTTTAATTATGTCAATTTTTTAAACCAGATTTTTACTTATAAAAGTTATGGATTGCAGCTTTAAATGCAATTTAAATCGAACTATTACAGTTTTGTGTACATATGTGGCTGCTGTTGTCATTCTGTTTGCAGAATCCTTCAAATCCAATATCAGATACAAGTATATCAGATTCTAGCAGTGGTGTAATATGACATCATGTAAATGTATTCGCTTTAACGCAGGGACAAAATCACGATTACATGACGACAACGGATGAAGCTTTTATTGTTCAGGCAATGCTTGAACAGGAAACGTATAGCACAAAGCTCTCGAGATGGTGTGTAGCGCTTCTGTTCCTCTATAAACACACGTAACGCTACAAAAATCCATTTCTACTAATGTTTTTGTAGTACTTGATGTTTCACTAAAAGTAAAGTATTTTAAGTCATAAGAACCACTCTGTAAACTCTGTAGGACATAGCAGAAGATATCAAATCGTAACTGGATGTCCACACATCTTCTCAGAAACCATTCACTGTTGTATAAATTCACTCGCTTCTGTGCTTTGTGTGTGGAGTGTGTGTACAATATTTGTAGCACTTGATCGTATCTCCACCGTCTACAAATATCTCCAGATCTAGTGTAGATTTGCATGGATGTCACACGTATTCAATGTCTCCAAGCCTCCAGCGTATATGTGTAGACCTTTGCTGTCTCAGACATCATATCCCAAGATCTGAACGCAGAACTTGGATTCAATAGCAAACTGGGCCACATGTCTCAGGTTCATTATTTGATCTTTGTTATTACTCCACAAATTCAAAAGAACTGCAAACAAGTGCAAATATCAGTATATTTACAGTCAAGGTTGTGAGGCATTTAGATTCATTATCTACATCAACACTCAGAAGTTTGAGTGAATCGCTTAGTTCGTTTGAACTTAATTTTTTAATTTGTAATTGATCTACTGCCAAACCAAAAGTCTATTTTTATGAATTTGAGCTTTAGTGATACTGTTAGACTTACATTCTGTCTGGTTGCAAAGTTATTTAGGTTAATATTTCAACACCTTCCCCATCTTTGTTTTCCTGATTATATACCTGTAAGTCAGTCCTGGTACTTTATATGTTGTAAAACATGGTGGCTTTATCTCTTCTGTGAAGTTTCTGGTCCCTGTAATTGTACCGTGTCTGATGTTTAAAGGTTGTTTAAACATTGCTTTTTGACTGTCTTGCAACGTTGTGTTTTAACTTTTGACCAATAGTGGCTTCCATGCCATATGTTCTGTTATGCCGCTGGTAAAGTATGTACCATGCACTGTTAAATAAAATATATATTTCAAAAAGGTGTCTCTGTTTTGAAGAGTAAATACTTGATGCATTTTTACATGCTATTGGTGTCCTATAAACCACAGGACATGAAACATTTAATGTCTTTCACAAATCTCCATCACAGATATAGTCACAGAATTTAAATACTTTTCTCCATACAACTTATGGCTGGTTTTGCACAAACAAACATGTCAGTTTTAATTCTGGTTACAGAGATTTCTGGATCTGTTACACATTTCCATAACCTGCAAGCTCTTCATCCCAGTCCTCCTTTGCGTTGTCAGCTACATTCAAAACTACTTTCATCTCCTCTTCTTTTTCTTCCTCTTCTACCTCATTATCATCCTCATTGGCAGGTAGTATTAGCGCCATTCCATCAGGACTCAACCTCACCCGTGAATCTTCCAGCAGTTCCTCACTGAGGCGCTGTAGGTTCCCACACAACGCTCTCACTCTGGGTCTGGACCATACGCACGACAGGGGGACGCAGGTGGCGCCGCCCTGCTGGTAAACACGCTGCCACTCATCTGCACCCCCCTCGGCTCCCTGCTGTGCTGCTTCCACTAATGGATAATAGTGATAATGCGGGTTGTTGTTGGAGTCAGCGCTGTTCCTCTTCAGCCATTCTTGTCTCAGGTGTTGTGCTTCATACAGGACCTCATTAACCAAAGTCTTCTGGTAGATGTTGTTGTCACAGAGGCTGGGATATACCACTCTGTATAGCTGTATAACAGAGGAACACAAACACAGTACATGAGATGAAATAAACTAAAAGGGGGACATACAGGAGAAATAAAGTTGGTTCTCACCAGCTTGTACACCGAGGGTTCCAGTCTTTCATTGTTACTCATGGACCAACCGTGTCCATCATAGTTTCTCTGGAAAACACCGATCTGGGTGCAAAACCCAACATCCCTCCAACCGCCGACAGCTTCTCCAACCCCGGTGAACTGCACCGAATAACCATATTCTCCACAAATCCTGTGAGCCCTACAGAGAGATGGGACAAGATCTTTTAACCATAAACTTCATCCACATGGACGCATACGTCCAAAATCTTCTACAATCTGTTATATAGTAGACCAGATGTGAAATATTCACAAACCAGGCCTGAAACTCAGCTCTGCTCCACTCAAACTTGTGGTCGTAGTTCCTGAAGCCTCTGAGGCCGGGCAGCAGGGGGTTGAATTCGGAGTTCGGGGTGCTGACGATCACGGCCCCCGGTGCCATGTAACCAAACACGACCTCCGAGAAGATCTCCACGTCCGTCAGCTCCAGGTGCTCGATTCTTCACAGGAGAGGAGGTGAGACACGCGTTCATCTGCACGTTTCTGTTACAACACCCAACACTATACGGTGGTTTCCTAACACTCACAGCTCGACACATGTGACCAGATCAAACCCCCTCATGCGCGGCTCTCGGTCGGTGACGGAGCCCTGGTACAACTCGATGGTAAAGGACCTGTCGCCTGGCTTTAGATAGTCGCTCATCAGCGGTGCCAAAATGCGCCTTTAAAGTAAATGCATCGTTAAAATGCGATGTTAGACGTTTCTTTAAGCGACCTTTGATGAAATACCTTTTCTTAAGGAGGACAACGGCGTTTATATCAACTCCCACCAGCAGCTCCGCACAGCTGCGGTGAAACGAGAGTTTCTTAAGCAAGCGACAGTCACCGCATCCAAAGTCGACGATCTGTGGAGGTCAAATCAGTTTAAAGCCCGCAAATAAACCGCAAAACCGAGACTTAACCAGCAGGGGTAAGTGTTAGCAAGCCAGTGCGTGCAAAGCCTAAGTTTTGCACCAAACCGAGATGGTGCAATTTAGCGCTGGTTTACCTTTCTGGGTCTGTGTGTTTGCACGTAATCGGCGACAAACTGATATCTCTGCATGTACAGCGGAGGAGAAAACAGTGAATTCATGGTGTTTGCGACCCGATCGGCAGTCGGTCCGTCCTCACACCCGCTCGAGGTGTTATAGGGACACGCTTCCCTGCAGCTGTGTGTGTTTGCAGCAAGCGCTTTTGTTTAACTTACCACAGGTTTCTTTAAACCTCAGAAATACAGGCCGTTTGCATGCTAAACAACACAGTTAGGATGCTTTTAAAAAATGCATTTTATATACAATGTAAGAGTTTTGAGGATTTCATTTTGTTGATTCATTTTATTTGATGTTTTTATGTGAAACGTTGTGTGGCACAAAACAAAGCACAAGTCAATTTCTTCATGTGTCGTATATTTATGATAACATATGTAATTTATGTTCATGTATGTGGAGATCGTGTCATATGTGAACTCAGGGCTGGAAAACTCCACATGATATAATGGAACAGTCTTGTTTTGGCCTCTCGTTGTAAGTGTGTGTTTCCTCCAGTCTCTTCAAAACCTCTGTCCCCTCAACTAGTTGTCTGGGAGAGAAACGCACAATGTGACACATTTGTTTTTTAAACAGTCCAGTCTTCCAATCCCTTGAGTAAATCTTGGAAACGTTGGAAACGTTGGTGTTCATGTTAATGTTACCCAAAAGCCACATAATTGTGATCCATCCAGGCAGCTGACTGTAATGTAATGTAGAACTGAGAGCCATTGCTATGCGGCCCCTGGTTTGCCATTCCCAGAATTCCACGCTTGTTGTGGGAAACAATAAAATTCTCATCTGTAGGCAGAAATCATTTGTGCTGGTTATATATATTTGTGTCAGAGAGTCAGTGTGTTCGTTTACAATTTACAGAGGATGTTTGTACGTATTTGTGTTTAGCATTTGTGTTTTTCTCTGCATGCACCCTCAAATGTTGGGCCATAGATAGACTCTCCCCCATCTCCCTTTCTTCCAGGTGAAATATCTGTATGAAAAATTAAGCAAAAGCAATTAAATCTGTATAAAAATGCAGAGGTTGTCTGTTAGGGAGTGTGTGTTAGGATTAGCTTATTGTTTATAACTAGCTGTGTATAAAAACATCCCCAATTATATAAACAAGTAAACATGTGTGTTTGTGTGTGTATACACAATATATACATGCACAAATATAACAATGCTTTTTTTTACCTCCACCCTGCACCCAGCCATTTGGCACGACTCTGTGGAAAATTGAACCCTTGTAGCTCAACTCCAGATTACTCTGGGACAGTCCTGCCTCTCCGGTGCACAGAGCCTTGAAGTTTGTGCATGTCTTTGGACACAGATCTGAGAACAGCTGGCACAAATGTTACAAATAAAAGCTCTTGAGAGTAAAGAGGAGCGTGACAAATAAACACATTTCCACAGCAACCTAACGGATTGATAAACAGAACATCTTACCTCAAACAACAGCCTGCCAGCCGCCTCTCCACCCACCTCGATATCCATATAAACAAAAATGTGCTGTTGTAAAATGGCAACAATGAGAAATGAATAAATGATTAACTAGTCACAATCATTTTAGATGATGGTGGTTATTTATTGGATGAACAGTCAGTGAATGTTTTATTACATTTATTTATGAGTGAAATTACCCCGGTGCTTTGCAGGGTTTTGCTGTAAAACTCCTCAGCCAGGGCTTTATAAAGCGCTTGCGGTCGATGGAAAGAGAACTTCCACTCTTTCTCCGCCCAGCTGGAAAGCTTCCTCTCATCGCCCAATAACTGACCGTTTACAAAGCACATTAGACAGCCGGTGTACTGCCAGGCCTCTCCTTTCAGCTCCTTAAGCAGCAGGGATATAGAGCACACAGCATTACTGTATGTCATTCATTAGTCATTTGAAGCAGTACTTCAGAAAGTATGTGCTTAACTCCAGCACTATTGAAACTTAATACTGCTGTTGAAACGTAACACATTTCCGATGTGGTACTTTTTACAATTTCATTTAGACACTGAAAAAAATGCAGGTCATATAAATTGAAATGCTCACTGTTCTGTCCACACTATGATCTTACAACTTAACTCTCATTTTTCAGTTATTCACTCATACGAATTGAGATTTTCATATTTGTTGAGTTCATATTTATACAGCACAGAGTTTGTTTTTTACCTCTGACACGTCTGATGTTAAGTTAACCCATTTGATTCCTTTAGAGAAATGAAACATTGTGAATTGGTGTCTTACCCTCGTTTTATTTGATAAGTAGATGCGCCAGTCAAACTCCATCAGCGGCCGAATAACAGGATCATCAAACGAGCCCGTGAACTTGTTCTTCAGCCCCTGTGAGTTTGTGTGAATTGACTCTTTATTAAAATACTTCACAGCGCTAAAATATAAATGCACAGTGATATTTAAAAATATTATTACCTCTGCGATGCTTTTGGCTATTTGAAAATGATGCTTGTTCACCAGACCGACTATTTCTAACTGTACCGTGGACGCCATGTTGATAATAAGCGTCCCGTTCCCTTGGCAACCGAGCTGAGCGTCGCGTGACGCAGGAGGATGACGTAGAAGGGCTTTACGTATTATGTTTAATTTCTTATATTATTTAACTATATATATAAAACAAATGATGTCTATTCAACTCACACAACAACAAAACATTTATTAAGATCATGAACAACTTTAATATATTAATAAACAGTAATTTCATATATTCAGAATTCTTGAGATTTAATGTCAGCCAAATCTGGTTTTGAAATACTGTGATGTTCTGACTCCAGGTTTTTGTTATCTGATGTTATTGTCTATTTGCCCCACAGCTGTATCAGGCCTGAGGCGGTTTCGGTGGTCTTCCTCAGGGCCAGAAACCTGTCCAGCTTCTGTGAAACATCTGGAGGGACATCATGAGGAGATCTGTACTTTCTCATGGTGGAACCCAAAGTCATGAGAAGTTCACAGCCGGCCTCAAACTCCTGAAGTTTCTTTTTGTACTTTTCTCGAATATAATCTGGGTTTCTGGTGTTGAATGCTGTGAGGATGAGGAGGAAGGTAGGAAGTTAAATACAGTGTGGACCAAAGCTTTTATCTTAATTTCAGTTGTTACTTCAAACTGCAGTAGACACTGAGAACATAAATGGCACCTTTCAGGTGGAAGGCCAGGTGCAGTAAAGCAGATCTTCTCACGCTGAGGAAGGGAAACTTTGGCTTGAAGTTTCCAACTGCAGTCATGGCATTGATGACCGATAGTGCCACACCCTACAAATACATAACAACTGTGTCACTAGTTACACATAGCAGATTAACAGACTGAGTTGTGGTTCCTCTCACCTGTTCCAGGTAACCCTGGATTGGTAAGGATGTCAGTAAGACCGGATCTTCCAGAGGAGGCAGTTTGTGTGGAAGTTTCTGATCCCAGTAAACCTGTGGCGACCTAAAACCAGTTCTTCTGTTTATTTCCAGTTTTGTGCATTTTTATGTTGCTATGGTAACTGTCACTGTTATTTTTGAGAGCAGTAGTTATCGGTGCTGGTTAAGTTTTAACATTAATGATCAATATGTTTATGTACTTACTGGAGAAATTGCTCCTGTTTCTTTTCATTCTCAAAGATGTAAATCTTATTTTGATACTCGACAGCATATTCCATATTTCCACGTACCAGGGCCTCGTATCTACAGATGCCAAGAAAAACACATTGTTGACACTAAAACTGTAGCAATAATCGCCATGTGTGAGTCTAAAGTAAGTAGTCTGACGCTGTCTTGCCTTTGTTGACCCTCCAGATAAGTGACAGGACAGAAGCCCTTCATCTCCACCTGCTGAGGGAATCGACTCTTTACCTGACCTGCACTCAGTTTGCACGGCAGCAGCTGAGGAGGGGGCAGTGCATGAGGGCAGCTGGGGGCCACAAACTTCTCTGGGGACTCTAGAAATCTCTTTTAAGAAGCAATGAAGAATCAGTAAAGTTAGTGTTAAATGGAAGATTGAATTTCCTCTGCTGGACCATCACACACTTTACCTCAAGAAACTCTCTGCTGGCCATTTTGTAGAAGTGACCTTTGAACTCTGCAGCCAGTTCCAGTGAGGTATTATGGGAACAGTCCACCAGATGGCGATGGAGAGCTAAGCTAACCGGACAGTACTGCCCAAACTCGCCCAGACGAGACTGGAGCTCTTGTGGGGTAACACACAGTCTGTCTATACAGGCTGCCTGGCCTGTCAGAAACACAGAACAAACAGTCAGTTTATATTTCATGGCTAACAGTGTATTTATATTACTAGCGCTAATGCCCTCACCTTTGTGAATCCTTTCCAGGTAAGTCTGAGAGCATTTCATGCTAATGCGAACCTCATCCAAAATTCGCTCCCACACCCACCACTTGCTCTTGTGACCATCGACGGGAACCCAGTTGTGATATTTGTGCTGGAAGTGACGTCTGACCCCTTCAACCTCCCGTATGAAGCAGGCGTTGCGAATGTTTAGGATCTGTGGGCTGTCGGGTGTCGGGTGGAGCCTACAGGAGAGTCACAATCTTACTCAAATAAAACTGATTTTAAGCGTTAAATTGAATATTGAATATTTACATGGAAAAGATTGCAGGGAACTGGCCAAACCAGCTTATAATTTAATGTTATAAAAATGTAAAGAATTATTTTGAATGTTCTTGGAATGTTTAAAACATACATTTTTAGACATTGTATTTAATTATTGTTTGGTTATACAAATGTTTTCAAACTTTTTTAAATCCATAATTTTTTATACATGTTTTTCTATGTTCCACTAGCAACATATAGCAATAAATAATGTCTTTGATATCAATTATACATGACATTTTTTTGGTAACTTTCTGAGAACTTAAGCCAATGTTCTCAGAACGTTCCCTGTTAGCCAGATAATGATAATGTCTGATGACGCTGAATGACATCTGTGAGTATCTGACCTGTTGTTCTTATTCCTGTCCCTCAGGCATCTCCTCAGCACCTCTGCTGTGTCCGTCTGCAGTTCAATCACCAGCATCGGAATAATGCTGCAGGATTCCATGAGTTCCGCCTGATGTTTGGTCACAGGGAAGCCGTCCAACACAAACCTGCAGGATCAATCAAACGTGTGTTTGCTCTTAGTCCTGATAACTGTTATATCATTTATCACTGTTATCACAGGAAATACTCAACATAGTAACGCAGAAATCTGTTTATTTTGCAGTGACGTGTTTCTTAAAACTTCAGTCAGTAAATTAGTTTGAAAGTCTTTAGCAACAATTAGTTGTTGAGCAAGTAACACAAATCTCTTTTACCCTGATACTATAAATTTATATTAATGATTTATAATTTGACTGGTTGGATTTCCTGGGAGATGTTTAAGTTCATTTGACTTAAACATACCTATAGAAAATAATTATTTTGTAAAATATGTAAAATAAAAAATTGTAAAATAATGCAATTTTATGTTTTAAACACAGATGGCGATAGAGAGGTGAAATATATGGACTGCAGTTATCATTTATTTGTGGTAAGTGTTCCTCACCCACGAGTGCTGCAGACCGGACTCATTATAGCCACTTCCAGGCACCGAATGGCCAGTTCATCCGGTACCGTCAAGCCCTGGTTTAAATGTTTCTGGACTTGGTGGCTCAGTTCAGTGTTGGCCTGGTTTTGGAGCACCAGGCGTATTGCGTTCCCAGCGGAGATACGAGCGAGACCGTATTTACTTTCAAACATCCGTGCCACTGAGTACAAACACACAGATACAAGAGCTAGGATTCACCAATGAATATTTATTTAGTGTGTTAAGATCCTTACAGTAGCTTGTGTTTCTGTTTTTCAGTGTTTGACTATGGGTTTAAAATCTGACCTGTGGTTTTTCCTGCCTTGCTTGAGCCAATAATCACCAGTTTGATTGGTAGAGAAGGACTTGGTTTTGGTTGACGGAGGTATTTGATTGGATTAAGCATGAAGGTATTGCGTGTCTCCTTGGAGGCAAAGAAGTAGATGAACTGATGTAGGATGAGGGGGAAGGTTTTGGAAGGACCCTGCAGGGGCTGGATAAAATCTCCTTCTGCGTACTACAAAACAACAGCAAATATACGTCTTCAATATATAGTTACAGTATATCTACACAAAGCAAGCATTTATATTCAGACAAAATAATGTATTGAAAATAAGTTGTAGGTCAAACGAACCCCAACAGGATCCCAGCACCTGAAGGCACTAGGAAATTTAAAGGAACAGTACAGGAGTCTTCGGGCAAGACTGTAGCTGATTGGCTGGCAGTTGTGAAACAGAGATTCTCTGTTTTCCACCAGAGGTTTGATTCCCTGTAGGAGCTGGTATCTTACAATCCGAGTTAAACGACCTGCACTTATGTCCAGATGGGGGATTTGGTTTTCTGTTAGAAGTTCCTGGAAGTAATATAGCCAAGTATTGTCTGCAGAATTTGTTCAGCATTTAGAGAAACGTTTTTGCTCATTTAAAGTAAATTTTTAAGGAATTACAGATGATAACTATGCTAGATTTAATAAGGTTCCTTCATTACCATCATGCTGTTAAGATGGTTGTCATCGGTCTCGAACCTCTGACTGATCTCCATCTCCAGCCTTTCTTCTGCGCTGTCCTCTGTTTCCTCTTCTTCTGACTCCTCCTCCACAGGAGGAAACTCCTCCAGCAGTGTGGCCTCCATCTCCTCCAATTCCTGCTCCTCGTCATCCCTCATCTCAGGTTCCTCCTGCATCTCCTCTTCATCCTCATTCTTATGATGGTACAACAGAATCTCCAATCAGAGCAATTTAACATTTTCCATAACAAAGTCCAGTAACTGCCCTAGAGTGGGATGCGCTACCTCATCTTTGGGGGACATTGGGAGTCCTGGACTGAGATTTCTGGCACGTTCAGCCAAAAGCTCAGCTCTTCTCTGGGCGATGGCCTTCTCCTGTGGTTATACACAGACCAGTGCACATAAATCAAAACTATTAGAACTGGAACCTTCTACTAGAACCTTTGTTTTAGCTCCATAGTTTTATCTGCTTGGCTTTACAATGGTAAATGCATGCTCTACTTTTTGCAGGTCTGGATTTCACGCCCAGGTGTGATGTAGAGTCTCTCTGAACTTTTACCCTGAGCTCACGCTGCATTTCAGCCATCAGCCGCAGCTGCTCTCGTCTGCGGTCTCTTCTCTCTCTCCAGATCATGAGTCTCGCAGGCAGGAGACGCCGGACCACTTCAGGTGCCTCTATGGACATCACTGCCACCACGTCTGGAAACAGGTGATGGTCCACGATGAAGGACATCTCCTCCTGGTTTTGAGGAAATCCCTCCAGAATAAACCCTGTGGATCTAAGAGTGAGAGAATGAATTTTATGACATATTATGTGTAAATCTGTGTAAAGTGTTTCAATAATCAATTCTTTACTTGTA
Source organism: Yasuhikotakia modesta (assembly GCA_036877545.1). NCBI lineage: Eukaryota > Metazoa > Chordata > Actinopteri > Cypriniformes > Botiidae > Yasuhikotakia > Yasuhikotakia modesta. The sequence continues at coordinate 47,437 of JBAJNP010000847.1, read as the reverse complement.
GGGTTCTTGATCCCACCACTGTAGTAAAACCATCTCCAGTATCTCTGATGGGAGGGGATCTCCATCCTGCAGGTATGCTTTTATGGCTTCCTCATCGTCAGTCAATCCTAAATCTTCCTGCATATAACAATGCATGAAGTTACTCAAGTGCTGCAACTAACAAAGATCATATTTCTCTTACCTTTGTGTCAGCATCATCAGATGACGTCTCCTCACCACCAGGCTTGTATTCTTCACCAGGAGGGGACACTGTGCTCTGAACCTGGAGCTCCACTGGAGGTTCCTCAGGGGGTTCAGGATCATCTGCATATGAAATGTGTTTCTGGGTCTTCTGCAGGATCAGCTCCTGTAGACGCTCTCGGAACTGGATGTGGAAGACCCCCAGCTGCTCTGCAAGCCACTTTCCATGGGTGGTCTTCCCTGAGCCCCTCGGTCCAAGCATGAAGACCCGCAGCGCAGGTGCCTGGAGACATGCATCGAGAACAATGTATTACAATGTGTGTGTGTGAATATTATTTGAGACATCCAGTCATACCTTTGGCAGTTCTGTGTTGGAAACGAAGAGTTCAGGATTCTGTATGAATTTTTCTTGTGCCTCTGCGCTGCAGAAGTAGTAAATGTTCTCTCTGTACTTGGCAGCATGTTCGTCCAGACAGGGGTGCAGTGTGCCCCTCTCCTTCAACACCACTGGACAAAAATGCTTTGTGTCTCCCAGCTGCCTCTTAAATTTGAGCTCCTCCTGAGACCATCAGAAACACAAGAGTGATTCTCTAAGAAACAGTAAATGCCTGTTTTACAGAACAACATGACAAGCGCTCACAATACTAGCAGGTTGGTGTGTTTTGAAAGTAACTGGTGTCTGTATTGAGTTTCTTGTACTTTGTGTGTGAACAGTGAATGATGACCTCTCTTACTTCTTCATCATCTTCCTCATCATCATCATCTAGTTTCTCAGTGTGTGTCAATGCATGTAGCTCCTCTTCCTCCTCAAGTTCTGCACCAGATATCTTCTTGGCTGTGTACTTAAATGGCTCTGAGAAAGAACAGTAGCTAAAGTAAGCAAAAGAGAGACCAACAGAGACAGACTCATCTGCTCCACATACTCTTCATATGGTCAATCATCTCTTGAAGGATATCTTGAGGGCTTCTGTTGGTGATGTCCAAAACAGTATAGCTGCAGGAGATGGTGAGCTCCATGCTTTCCCAATCCTTCAGAAACTGCTTCAGCTGTGAATTATAGACCTCCATCTCTGGACCTTCAGGAAAACCCTTGTCCCAGATGAGTGGCAGCACAATGTCTGAAAACACAAACACTTATAAACACCAGAAGTCAAAAAGAAACAGTGGGTATATATAACAGATCATTAGAGTACAAACCATCATCATGTATTAAAACAGATGTTTTGCCTTCATCATCAAACTTCTCAGAATTATCTGCAAATACAAACACAGCACGAATCAAAAATTGTAACACATGATCGCAGTTTAAACTATTATGTGATGTTGATGTGAAAATACCATCTGACTCCTCGGGTACAGGCTCCAGTTTGGACTGAGTGTCCTCCACGTGTTTCCTGAAAAAACATCAGAAAAAAACATTGAAGCAACGTTGCTACAACTCACAAGTCTGCAAGCCTCACCTCTATTATAGACAAACAACCTCCCTAGATGACATCAAAAACATGGCATGTGTTTAACAAGTAAAGACTTAACAGGTTTATAAGATGCATTTCAGATGTCTTTACAACTGTCTTTAAATTAGCTCCAGACTCACAATGTCTCATTGTTTGTTTCTGTTTCTTGTGTCTTCTGTAGTTTCCGCTCTTCTCTCAGACGAGTGAGAACAGACTCATCCACCTCTTCTTTGTTCTGTTCATACATCCTGGTAAGTATCGTCCTTCCTTGAATTAACAACAAGTTACCATTATTAACCAAGTTGACTAAACAACCACAAAAGGCTAACCTAAGGTTTAGTGTTTAAGTTGTAGGCTTTGCTAGTTGATATGTGTGCAAACAGACGTGTACAAGTAGATCTTTCTCTAACCTTCATCGTTGTCTTGCAGACAGAATATGACCTCAGGTGTTACAGCACCATGTATCTCCTCCAGGGTGAGAAGCTGTGATCTTGAGAAGTTGTCCAGTATCCAACCCCTTTTAAACTCATCTCCACCTTCAGACTCAATCTAACAGCCCACAAACATGGAGAAACTTACAGAAACAAACACACATGATGGTCATCCTCATCTGCCTGGGATTTAGGTTCCTGTACCTCTCTGATGAGCTTCTGCAGGGCCTCCACACAGAGTTCCTGAGGAGCTGTGACTGAAACTTCTGCAGCTTTCATGGCTTCTTCTACAAGAGCTTGAACATCTGGGTGATCTTTTGTCACGTCTGCTGCTGTAGAAATCACACATCTAATCAGTGTGACATTTGAAGAAATGTTATAAAACATTTCTTGCATTAATGTTAGTAGAACCTTTTTGATGTTATATATATCACATTATTTTTAAGTTCTCAGTGGAACATTTTAGAAACGTAACAGTTAAAAACGTTTAAAGAACATTCTTATAACCAAGCAATAATGTGAATAGTGGATGATTTGAACATTCTTAGATCTTTCAAAATAACATTTGACCCTTTTTGCTAATTCATTGAAACGTTAGGGAAATGTTCTTGCAACCTTTTACAGAAGTGACTGTAGCTGAAAATCTATGGTGGTTATTAACCATTTTACACTGTCTGTAACTCCTGCATTACTTTTCAACTCTCCCTCTCTCCACTTATTTAACCAACTGGGTGTATATCTGCAGCAGATGATAACAGCTACAATACACACGGCTGACAAACTGATACTGTTTCTTAGCAGTGAAGATACACTCAGTGACTCACTCACCTGAGAATGTTTCATCAGACTCGCCCTCATCTGATTTCATATTACCTGCAAAAATAAATGTGATCAGACTGTGAGTATTTACACTTGCATATAATCTGTTTTTTTTTTAATTTGCAGAAAACAGGTAAGCAAGTTCTACCAAGTACCTGTCACCTTCAGCTCCATCCTGCTCCTGACCTTCTCCAGAGCTGCGGTTGTGGCGTTGTGACGCGCTTTATCCATCTTATCCTGTCTGAACATAGCCAGAGTTCGTTCCATTACAGCCTCCACATTTACCACCACAGCCCCATAATGCTTTGCTAACAGCGCAGACAACGTGCTCTTTCCTGAGCGTGGTGGTCCGATCACAGACACCCTACATGGCAGGTGGGGCATGGGGGGCAGCAGATACCCCCGAGGGTTTGTCATGAACTTCTGGAGAGCTTCCTGAGACGACAGAATGTAGATCTTATCCATGAATCTGTTGGACAGGGTGACATCGTTAACAACCAATGGTGTGAGTTTTAATAATCGATCTGTTGCTTTCACTAACCCAACAGAAAACTCAGGTCTGCCCCTGAGGTATCTGCCCTCTCTGAGGGCCACAGGACATGTGAGGGACCACCGACTCCTTCGCCAATGAAAGCCTGGTGCCATGATCTTACTGGACGACAGGATCTGAAAAAGCTCCTCCTACAGAAAGGTAATTAGCATTTAAAGCTTCAATTTGTAACGGTTGCCTCTCTGTCTCCATCTCTGTTCGAATCCTGAAACTACTGGTTGTTTGACAAACCATTATTGTAAATGTAGAGCTGCGAATCTGTTATGTAACAACATTTTGTGTTCTTATATTTAGCTGAAGAAATTTACAAATTGCAGCTTTGGTTGAAGTTTTCTCTGCATTAATCTATTTGGAATAAGTGAGATGAGTGTATGTTGATTTTATTTGACCATGTCCATCTGATCTGATGACTCCGCATCCTCCATCGACATCAGACGCACAGGGACGCTCGCACATCTCACAGCCATAGACTCCAAACGACACATCACTGACTATAAACACACACACAGAGCTTAACTAGCACAGCATATCATCATGACTGAGCGAGATAAATTGAAGGACATAATTGTGTTAAAAATTACAGCCCTGGAGGAGGTCACTGACCTCAAACAGCTCCTCTGGGTCTTTGTTTCCATCCAGCTCGATTAAATAAGATGGATTATGTTCTGCCATATAGTCCTGCATCAAACACACAGTGAATGTACACGACGTCACGGTCGTGTGTGTCTGCAGATGTGATGTTTTACCTCCAGAGGTCTCAGCAGGTTGTTCTTATACAGCGTGATTCTGCTGTTGATATTTTCTGGAAAATTCTCTCTCACTCTAACTAGCTGTGTGATCATGTCTCTGTCCAGCTGGATCTGAAACAGATACACCCCTTCAGTTACTGTTCGCTCTGTTTGCCTGTATGTCCCTCAAACGGTGAGCTTTCCTCTAATACCTCTTCATCCTCATCCTCTGCCTCCTCATCTTCCTCTGTGGTGGTGTTTGTTTTAGGCATTTCCTTCATCAGTGTGTTCAGCCTCTCGCTCTGGAACACACGACCCGTCTCAGGATGCTGCCGCTCACCTGACAGTCTCCGGATCAGGTCACTGTCTGCACACTGAACACACGTTTATTTAATGTTCACTTAATGTTACTTAGTTATAAATATAGAAAACTTACTAAATAAATGTAGAAAACAGAATAGTATGTGTGCATTTCATATATTTATAAATAAATCCTATGTTTTATATTCTTTTTCTAAAGAAGGACGTTCCAAAAATGGGTTTCTGGGTGCAAATTTTTCCCCACAAAAATAAACCCACTTAAATTTTTTCTTTTTATTATATCTAGAATACTTTTACAGCTGCTAAAGGATGAAATAAGGTGTGTGTAACAAGCGAACCGATATCTTAAGGAGGTATGCTGAAACTCAGTGAGTATTGAGATACACAAATAAAGTTCCACCTTTATGTTAATGATGAAGTCTGGCGGCATCCTCAGGTTTTTGATCAGATGAATCTGCTCCTGTGTTCTCAGGTGTTCCTCTGACACTGACGGTAAACAGGCCAGAACGTAACCTGCACAACAACCATTACAGGTAACAACATTAAACAGGTTTCAAAACAAGGCATGTAAACTCACACTTATATGAACTAGTTGACAAATAGTAATGTCATATTACTGTTTGTAAACAATCTCCAATGATCAGTAATGTGGTGACATCAATAACTCTTATGACAAGGCCTGATTGAGTTATTTTTATGTTGTCACACATTTACCGTAATGTTCTACATCAGGTGAATTAAGACGGTCAACCGTTAACTTGACCATCATCTCCTCAGAAACAGTTTTCCCTTCAGCCAGAATCTTAAAGAGCTGAAATGAAAATATTATAAATGATAGACTGAAGCGTTTACAGTGTCAAAAATGATGTGAGAAACGGCGAGACACACCTGAACACCATCTTCTGTCTCGCCACCGATGTGGTTGTTGAGAAGATCAGTGTCTAAACAACAACAGCCAGAAATTACCAGACAGTTTATATCTAATGATGCCAATGTTTATCATTACGTGACCGTAAATACCGTCAATAAGTTTACAGTTCCAGGTCATGGCTAATTTCCTGGCAAGAGTCGATTTTCCAACACCCTGCAATACAACAACAAATAATCACACAATGGAGAAACTTTCTGAATATTGTTCGTTTGTGTATGTTTTGCTAAGAAAGATTCAGGCTGGTCACTCACTGGTTTACCGATGATGATAAAACAGGCTGGTTTGGAGAGCAGTAACTCAGTCTCTGCTTCATCTTGTATGAGTTTATCCAGTAAAGGACTGGGTGCGTTAGATACAGTGTGTGACATTGTTGGACTGTTACTGTAAAGCAGAAAGCAGAGATGTTGGAGTCAGAATGTCAGTCTTAAGTAATAATTTCCTTGCATGAAACTATTCATTGTATTTGCACCAGTAATATATTATATATATTGTCCAGCAGTTTAACTTTAACGTGATCTTACATTTGTGCACCAATGTTGTCGCGGTAATTCAGTTTAATTCACTCTATAGAAACGAAAAACATTCCTAAGTTTTAGTGCTTGTGTTAATGTCTTTTATGCATCTTATAAACACCACGTTTGTCTTTATTTTACTCACTTTATTATTAACTGCAGCAACAGACGGTCGCGTCCATCTTTAGTCGCGTTTCATTGTTGAGCCGGTATCCATGCAACCGCACGGTATCCATGCAACCACACGGTATCCATGCAACCGCACGGTATCCATGCAACCAGCCGACAACAGAAACTAGTCACTCATTGTAACCAGCAGAGGTCAGTGTTGAACATCCTAAAACATGATGGTCGACAGAAGCGTCACGTTTTAATAATATTATCAGCGCAGAGCATTTATTTATTATTTAGTTGTTTTATTGTGTTTAAGTACAAACGCAACACAGACACTAAAGTGACACAAAGAGATTTTGTGTTTATATTTGGAGAAGAAATGACCTCAAACCCCCCTCCCCAAAGTACAAGAGGTTCAGGAGTTACCTGGACATCAATGCAACAATTCAGAACAAAGTAGTGCAATGAGATAAAAATTGTTGACACCGTTTTAAAGACGTTTGCTGGTGGTTTAACCGGTCGTGTTTCCCTCTGTCAGTCCTGTAAAAGATGCATGAGCCCTGAGGACACTTTTCTAAAACAAACTACTTCCTCGTTCCTCACAAACCTGCAAGCGACAGGAGGGAGTTTCCTCAACTCTCACAGTCACTCACAGTCAATGAAACTTAAGACTTAAAGCCAGTTTAGCTTTAGATGTTGGCATATTATTGTGTAAGTTACATGTCTGTAAGTTATAAGGGACTGAGTGATTTGAGACCTCGTGTGTCTGCTGGTTACTCTGTGATCTTCTGCAATGTCAGGCTACCTTATAAATCACAGCTCGTGTCAGCTGGACGTGTCCAGCCCTCATATAGAGAAAGAGTCAGAGAAAGTCCCACACTGAAATAATCTCTTCTATTAATAATCTATTATTATAATGACTTGTTATTATTAGTTGTTTATTGTTATGGTGACACTTTACAGTAAGGTTTTGTGTGTTAACGTTTGTTCACTACTTTGGTTAACGTGAAACGACTATTATTAGCAATGCATTCATGAATTGTTATTTATATTAACTAGTGTAAAACTTTTTATTATTTAAGAATTACTATTATTATTATTATTATTATTATTGGTGCGCAGGTTTGTGGCGAAATAAACAACGTTATTACAAAGCACGCAATATTTGTCACGTTACAAAGAAGTAGAAAAGTAAAAATACATGCATGTAAGAGGCTAAATTTAACTAGTCTGGTGTAAGGATCCGTGCTCGGAGCTGACGGTGGGCTGGTTAAAGCGACGGCTTAGATAAGTTCCCAGGAATTTCAGCGCCCGCAGGGGAGGGACGCGCAGCCAACAAAGTCCGCAGGCGGCAGCAATACGGGACGCTGTCAGACTCCTTATTTACTCCTTATTCCGCTGTGTTTACTCAAGAAAATCACGGTGGAGGAGCTCAAGCGGGTGTTTTTGAACAGATCTCGCACTGATGCTGTTTTTCCCGTAGTTTTCCTGGAGCTGGAGCGACAGACGCGCCTCCCGAACGCGTGGGTCGCACCGAAGACGCCGTTTTCAATATTCCCAGTCCGCTCTGTGCCGTATGTTTATCGGCTTCTTGGGACTCATTCGCCCGGTTTCCGGTGAGCTCGTAGGTGTTTTATGCCGGTAGCGTTGAGTTGAGTTACGACTCGGACTTTGAAGTCCCATAAACGCGGGTCGCGGTCTGATGTCTGCCGGCTGCCGCGATGTCCAACGGGGCAGGAAAGAAAGGAGAGAGCCGGGTGAGAGAGCTGGAGTCCATGATCAAGGACCAAAGATCACCCCTGAATTTGGAGAGTTTGCTGGTAAGAGTTTGCCATTCAAATGCATTGTTTCCATACAAAGAAAACGTTTATTTAACATTGCAACAAACATGTATGAGTTTTGCTGTTATATAGACCTGTGTAGAAATGTGTCTTCCCCTTATAATCATTAGAGATCATGTCTATGTTTAGAGCTGTTTTAATGTCTCATTTGGGAGACTGCAGTCACAAAATAAGGACATCAGATGGCTGTTGTAGGTCCTGTGTAAACAGATTGAATACACCAGTGTTGTCTTACCCTCCATTTAATTACATTTATCAAATAATGAGACCTTCTGACTTTATCTTGTGTTTAATAAAACACAGGATCGCTTGTTAAAAAGGGTCTTCATACACAAACAGCCTGTGCAACACTAAACAAAGGCGCTTTACATGTTAGGAGTTTAAACAAATGAGGGGATGTGTGTTTCTGAGGATTATTGTGTATCTTATCTGCAATCAGTGTTGTGTGAACACACCCTTCTCCACAGCAGTGAGGTTGTGTTTTGCCTCAAATACAGCCTGTTGTGTGCCTCACGTTTCTATGACGTCCGGTCCTCGGCTTCACTTGTCGTAAGTACATGCCATTGGAGGGCAGGAAGCATTTTAAAACGTTAAGGTGTCTGTTTGTTCAGTCTGATTGCTTAAAGGTGAAATATGAGGACCTGTTAAGCCAGCCCTACAGGGTGAAATATACTAGAATGTGGCTCTATAGAGACATTTGCATGAGTGAAGTCACTTCTAATTTCCCAGCATCCTCTTGTGTAGAAAAACCCTCATTCTTGAGAGGCACTGAGTATTTTAATGAAAAGTGAAAGTTGGCACTCCCTGCGTTCTTGAGTTGTTATTTTACAAAGCAATGTTCTTAAAATAGACCCACATTTCCTGTCTGTTATTAATTAGTGATTTAGGAAGGTGCTTTTATCCAAAGGCATCTAATGTGCACTTCTTAAAGGCACAGTTGACCCTAAATCACTTGGGGTGAGTGAGTTCCTCAAAGCCACGGTGGTGATGTTTCATAGCCGCTTTCTTGTGGGGTTTGAAGTTCTGTAACGTTCAGCTTTCCAACCTTGAAAGGATTCAAGTTCACCCCAAAATAAGTCCTTGCATCATCTGCTCACCCTCATAGCATTTACAAACCTGTATGACTTGCTTCTGAGGAACACAAAAGAAGATATTTTCAAGTATGTTGATAAACAATGTTAGCACCCATTGACTACAACTCCACTGACACACAATCACAAAGACATTTCTCAAAATATCTTCCTTTGTGTTCTACAGTAGAAAAGTTACATACTTTTGGAATGACCTAAATTCCATTCCAGGTGAATAAGTGATTGAGTAAAAATGGGTTTTGATTGACTCATAACAGCTGACAGATTTTCATCCAGTCAGATGCCTAATCTAGATTTGCATGTGCCAAAACTTCCTGTTTGGATAGGAAACATGTTAACGCAAAGCACAGAACGCAAAGTTGTGCTCATCAGACCATTTCATTATATTCTTCTGAGCTGGATGTCCCTTGACCCTTGAGCTGAGATGTTAGCATAGCTTGCTTAACTGTTCCTCTGATGGAACGTGATAGCCTTCTATGAACAAAAGTGGGAGGTATTGGACGATGTATTTCTGGTGTGTGTGCGTCACACTGGATATGAAAGGCCAGGGAAAGACCTGCATTAATCCCTGCAGCTTCATTCCAACGCCGGTTTAGATAGAAGCATCCATTCAGCATCTCAGCTGCTTAGCCATGCATGCTAAATCAGCTCTTAGTTTGACTTAGCCGATGGTTCATTCCTGTTTAAACTAGGTGATCTCATCCCTTCTTTCATTGGCTGTCATCGTGCGGCGTTTTATTGTTAATGCATTTTTATGAAAACGCAATTTAAATGTATCCTGTAACAGTTTAAAACATTTCAATAACAACTATAAAACATTTAAAAATTGTAAAACAATGTTTTAATATATAACGTTAAAAAAACGTGTCACAAATATTACCACATGAATTTTGAGAACTTTTAGAGAACAACAGTCAACGTTCTGAGAACGTTTCTGTTCAACGTTCTGAGAATTGTTCTCTTCGTTCCAAAAGGGAAATCTATTACAGGAAACTTATGTCACATCCTTCTATTGAGGAGAGATAGCTGGCTCCAGTCACTAAGAAGTCATCACTTCCTCTGAGTGTGTGCAAGTGTTTTCGGTTTGTACAAGCAAGTGACTCTCTGTACAAGAAAAACAGGATTCTGACATTGTTGATTGTGTGTGTATATGTCTTTGTGTACACATGATAGTGTGAGACAGAGAATGGGACAAGCAGGTATGTGTTACAGAGGAACGTCTTGTGTGAGTGTTTGTGTTATATCGGCCTTACAGGGCTTAACAATTAGGATTTTTGTTATAGGATGTTTTTGTAAATCACTCTCTTATTAAAGCTTCTCTTTTGTTACCCAGCATGCCATCAGAAAGATTAACAACAACAACAATCTAAATAAAATAAAAAGACCCATTTGAAACTCACGTTCTCCCTCTTCTGGAAAAATGGACCAGAAATACTTATGACTCATCCTGCACAGCGAGTTTTGCCCAATCAAATGCTCTCTGGGGGAGATTGTCCCTCCCCCCAATACCACCTGTCACCAAATAGCAAAGCGGATGGGCTCCATCTGTGTGTAATATGTGTGGCAGCAGCTGGTTTTGTATGTATTATTAGCCCGGCACCATCATTGTGTGTATTTTAAAGGTTATGTATAGACATTTACAGGGTCATTTAGTTACAAGAACACTTTCTAAAGGCTTTACGAATACAAATGAATTGCGTTAATACTCCCTAGACAGCCTTATAAAAGAAAGCTCTACAAATCAGTCTCATCTTTGATTTATAGCCAATAGTAAATGACACAACAGACGTGTCTGTCAGAGGAGTTTAGTTCAGGGATTAAAAGATAATAACGAAATGCAAGAGTTTGTTTCTGCTGTGTATAAACAGCAACAGTGATCTGATGTCGCTCCTGAAATGTGTTCACACTGCATTCACACTGTATGTTTTCAATATGTTTTCTGTGCTCCAGGATTCAGTTACCGCTCTGGCTCTTGATCTGAATCACCCTGCGCTGAGAAAGAACAAAAACATTGATGCCTTCCTAAACCGCTGTAAGTGTGGATCAGAGCTGCTGCTGTGCGTGAGAATGATGTGACGGTTGTTAGTGTTGAATAAACGTTGAATGAATGTTAAATTGCGTTCATGTATCGTGTTTGTTCTGATGCAGATGAGAAGGCAGTGAGGAGCCTGAGGGAGTTACAGGTGAGGCTGGATGATTTTGACAGAGTTAAGCTGATTGGTCGTGGAGCTTTTGGTGCCGTGCAGCTGGTGAGTATGTGACTGGAGGTGTGTGTGTGAGAGACGTGTGTGTGTAATATCAGTCCATTTTAACCTTGTAGGGACATTTTTGGTCCTTACAAATCTTATAAGTCATATAATACATCTAATAATACATACAAGATCTTTACAAATCTAAAATGGCAGAAAGTTTTCTGTGAGGGTTAGTTTAGTTAGTTTAGCTTGTTTGTACAGTATAAAAACCATTATGTTTATGGAATGTGTCCATAAAACCCATTTTGTGTGTGTGTGCGCGTTTATTTTTTTGTGTGTATGAGTGAGTGTGGGTTTTAGTGTGTGTGTGTGTGTGTGTGTATGAGTGAGTGTGTGTGGGTTTTAGTGTGTGTTTGTGTGTGTGTGTGTGTGTGTATGACTCTTATCTGCTGTCTGTCTGCAGCTGTAGCCTTTTGTCAGTTTGTGCCTGTGAGGCTTGTACACACATGTTCTGACTTCTCTCATTTATCTGGAAAACATGAGCATGTACTCCCAGCTTTTGTGTCCTTGTAACCCAGTAAACAAACGTCACTTTATTACTCCTGTCAGCTGTGATAAAATGTTACTAATTACCAAGAAACATTATCTAGTAGCTGCACAGGTAGATTTAGTTTAAACAGTTGTCATTGGTTATTTTCTATAGATATACGTTTCCTGACCTTTTTTTCAATGCAACATTTTTGTTTCTTGACAAACACTATTCACACACTAAAGTTCAAGCTACACAAAACTTCCTGGGAAAGTCTATGGGAACATAATGCGGTAAATATTCAAACCAGATTGCAAATTCAGTCAGTATTTGCATTTAATTTTTGCCCAGAATCATTTGCCCACTTGTTATTACAGCTATAACACAGACTTGAATTGAAAGCTTGAAGAGCTTGAAGTCTATATTTGTTAAACAACAACGTTTTTCATCTATATAGTTAAACACTTTAACACGTTACATGTATAATTCTGTATAAAAGTTGTTTGTGGCTAGAAGGTTCTTGAAATCTAAAATGTAGTCACAAAAATTATATTATTGCTACAAATAGTTACTATAAACTTCATGAAAACAAAATGATTTGGATTAGATCTCATTTTTGATTGTGGCTTCAGTATCAAATGGTGATTTCAACGCGTCACTGATTTGAACTCCTGGTCGTGAACGTGACAGAGCGTGAGCAGCATCAGTCGTGACGTACGGGACGTTTGTGGTGTTTGTTTGCAGGTGCGACACAAAAGCTCTAAGCAAGTTTATGCCATGAAGCAACTCAGTAAGTTTGAGATGGTGAAGCGATCTGACTCCGCCTTCTTCTGGGAGGAGCGTGACATCATGGCTTTCTCCAGGAGTCCCTGGATAGTGCAGGTGGGATTTCCTGCCCTGTGCATTATTAGCATTATTAGTGCATTATTATCATTATTAGTATTTGTGTATGTTGGTGATTTACACTAAATAATTGTGTGATTGGTGCCTGAACTGAACTGAGGAGTTTAAACCTGAACAGAGAACCAATGGAGAACATTCTAAGAACGATCAGTAACATTCTTGCAGTAACATTAGTAGAACATTTTCTTTGTTTAATGGAACATTTTAAAGCATTACAGAATTAAAAACGTTTAACCTAGACATTTTAAACCTTTGTAAAACAGAACATAAAGTAAATATGTAACTGTGTGTCTGTGCAGCTGTGCTGTGCGTTCCAAGATGAGAAATATCTTTATCTGGTGATGGAGTTCATGCCTGGAGGAGACCTGGTGACCCTCACCAGTAACTACGACATCCCGGAGGAGTGGGCTCGCTTCTACACCGCCGAGGTGGTCCTCGCCCTGGATGCTATTCACTCCATGGGCTTCATCCACAGGGACATCAAACCCGACAACATGCTGCTGGACCGGAACGGACACCTCAAGCTAGCTGACTTTGGAACCTGCATGAAAATGGACTCGGTGTGTTTGTGTGTGTGTGTCCTGGGTTGTGTGTGTGTGTCCTGGGTTGTGTGTGTGTGTGTGTGTGTGTGTCTGTGTCCTGGGTTGTGTGTGTGTGTTCTGGGTTGTGTGTGTGTGTGTGTGTCTGTGTCCTGGGTTGTTTGTGTGTGTGTTATTGTGTATTTAAGGGCACAGGAAACCGAAAACAAAGGCTACGTCCCAATTTGTGGACTATTTATATTGTATAGTATGCAAGATTAGAATCGACAAAGGATTAGGATCATCGACAAGTACATACTTCTAGTGCATAACAATAAGTAATAGTTTGGTAATGGTTAAGCAGGTCACTGACCATAAACCTAATCCTGCAATCTGATTGGTTAATAGAAACGACTGGGGACAGACACTGATATTAATCAAGGAACACGTTGTACTTAAAATCATGATGGTATCAAAACCACGTGCATTGAGAATTATATCAACTCTGCCACCTTGTGGAGAGATTTGAAGATTGTTCAATTCGAGGTGTTTGAAATGATTGTATATATACAGTGAATGAGAGAGTGTAATTCTGTTTATACTGATGTTTGTATGTTTCTGTATGTGTGTAAGACTGGAATGGTTCGCTGTGACACGGCTGTTGGGACTCCTGATTACATTTCTCCAGAGGTTCTGATGTCACAGGGTGGGACGGGTTACTACGGCCGAGAGTGTGACTGGTGGTCCGTGGGGGTTTTTATCTATGAGCTGCTTGTTGGTGAGTGGCACTCGTGGCCAACAGGGAACGTTCTCAGAATGTTGGCTAATGTTTTCTGAAAGTTACGGAAAACATTCTTGCAGTAATGTTAGTAGAACTTTTTGTTGTATCATAAAACTTTAACTGCTTTAAATGTGGTCAGGTGACACACCGTTTTATGCCGAGTCTCTGGTGGGCACCTACGGCAAGATCATGGATCATAAAAACAGGTTAACGTTCCCTGACGACATCGAAATGTCCAAGGATGCAGAAGACCTCATCCGTGCTTTTCTGACGGACAGGTGAGAGAGAGACATTAAAGTTCATCCAAAAATGAAAGTTCCAACATTTACTCACCTCATGTCATTCCAAACCTGTCTGAGTTTTCCGCTTCCGAGGAACTTTCTTGCTCTGCCTCACACTTTCTTTTCCCTCTCCTGCGTTCTCACATTCCTGGACAAATATGTGGAGAGGGGTTTTCTGTTTGTAGTTTGTTTTCATGTAAGCAAAACACACACACCCCTCCCATTGCATTCTGACTCTTGGAATGTCCCACACGTGGCACAGACTGCTGCGCCCCTCCGAATCCAGATGCTAAGAAAGGGAGGGGAACGTCTATTCTGTATTTTTGGACGTTTATCTGAGTGTGTGTTGCTGTACTTCCAAAACTCACCCGAACCCCGTCATTCCCTTCAGCCAGTCGCTGCTGGATGTGTCTGTCACACACACAGATTACTCATCAGTCTCTGTGGTTCTGTGTTTGTGGATTTACTGACCAGTGCTGTATTATGTTTAGGGAGGTCAGGCTTGGCCGTAGCGGCGTGGAGGAGATAAAATGTCACCCGTTCTTCAAAAACGACCAGTGGACTTTCAACACCATACGAGACAGTAAGACTGTATTCATGTGTTCATCACTAATATTAACTAAATATGTTGAGTATGAATGCCTGTACGCTAAATGTAACAACAGAATGTTCAGCAGTCACATTGATTCATTTTGAATGAAATTGAGTCATTCATCTGTTCAGGGATATTTGGGGATTTTTGAACCCCGTTTTTTAATTTCCTGAAATTCCTGCTGTTTTTTCTCTGACGGATGCAACATCACCTGACACACTGGTGACAGAGAGTTCAGTTTTCTTTCATTCTCTTTAGTTTTGTGTGGTTTGTAATATTATTTTGTGTTTGAGGTTTAATGGTGTGCTGCTTGTACTGCGTGGGTCTGTGAATGTTCAGTACATGCGCTGATCTGTGCTTTTGTTACAGTGCTGTGAGGTTCTCTGTATTTGATGTGCTGTGTTGTGTTAAGGTATTTTGTGTCTTCTGTGCTCAGCCAGGGCCCAAAAAATGTCAAATCATTTTATGTTAGTGTTATTTTTGGTCATTTTTGTAGTTATGGCCAGCTTTAGAGTAGTTCATAGGATAGAAATTGTCGTCATTGTTGGGGATAAGAGGAAGATGTTTGTGTGTGTGTGTTGCATGCTGTTGTCTTAAAGCATGTGTCATACTGTGTGATTTGTGCTCTCTACTGTGTTGTGTTGTTGTATTGTGTTTGTTGTGACATTTTTCTCTGCTGTGTTATGTGTGTGTGTGTTATGTGTGTGTGTTGTGTTTGCTGGTGGTTTGGTGAGGGTGGAACCAGCATGCGAGCCATACACAGCTACTAATGACAGAAAATCCCTCAAACCGCTCACTCTCTTCATCTCATCCTCTCTCTCTTCATCTCTCTCTCACTCACTCTCTCGCTCTCTCTCTCTCTTACTCCAACAGGCCGACGACCACATTCACTTTTTATCTCACCGTTTTTCTCTGCCACCGCAGTCTGTTATTAGTGGTGCTATCAGAGAGCATTCTGGGAAATGTTACAGAAACTGCTCAGTTGCATGCATGCAGATCCTTTTATGGTGTGATGCTGGAAACATTATTTTCCTTCATTTTCCTCCAGTTTGTTTAGATTCGCAGACAAACTACAACTCTGTTTGCAAATGTAAATGTTGTCGTATGGCGACTCCATCACAGTGGACACAGCTGAAATTTTTACAGATGGTAAAATAGAATAATACGTTTCTTAAAGCGAAACATCTCAAAATGTTTTCTTCTGGGTGTGTAGAGTTCCCCAGCTAACAGGGAACATTCTCAGAACGTAGCTACAATTTCTCAAAATGTTCTTTAAAAGTTATCAAAAACGTTCTTGCAATAATGTTAGTAGAATGTATTTGTAACGTTATATTATAAATCAAAAACATTATATTTAAGTAGTTACTGTACTTTTTTTTTAAATGTTACAGAATTAAAAAAAGTTTAAACAATGTTAAAATTAATCAATAACGTTAATACAATGATTTTAACGTTTTGTGAATTAATGGAAACACAACAGAAACGTTTATACAGCCTAAAATTGTGTGTCTGTATCTGTGAATGTCTCCTGTGGATGTTGCATGTTTTCTCAGAGGAGCCGCTGACCGCGTTAGTTCCACAACTAGTGTGTTTTTGACGTGTGAGTGAGTGTGAGTGTGTCGGTAGTGAGGAAGCACCGGCCAGCTTGGCAAGTAACACATGCCACTCCTACCTTCAGTACAGTGTGAGCTTTGTTGCTACACACACTGAGCCTTTCAGAGTGACTCTCTCTCTCTGTGTGTGTCTCACACACACTCACTCAAACAGGTCCCAGTATTTTTGCTCAAATCTTTACAATATTCTCTCTCTCTCTCTCGCTCCCTCCCTCTCTCTCTCTCTGGGTCTCTCGCTCAGCGATGGCTCCAGTGGTTCCAGAGCTGAGCAGCGATATCGACACCAGTAACTTTGATGATGATATAAAAGATGATCCTGGAGGCATTGAGACTTTCCCTCCTCCGCGTGCCTTTGCCGGAAACCAGCTGCCGTTCGTGGGCTTCACGTACTTCAGGGAGGACCCGTAAGTGTGAATTGTGTGTGTTTGTGTGCGTCTGTGAGACACGCTGGTTAGAATGAGTGTGTTGCATAACACTGCAGTGGAACAAAACCGACTCGTGTTGGATTTCTGTTCATTCGGACTTTAAACCGTTTCTGAGAGTTGAAAAGGCAATTTATGTTTCACACTTTTATCAGGGACTCAATCTTCTCTGCTTGTGTTGTGACACATTTTGACGATGAATTTCTGTAACTTTTCCAGGCATTCTGACTGACGGGTAAGATTTCTGTTTAACTTTCTAGAGACTGACCTCAAAGAACATTTGTTAGCTGATGAGGAATTTTTATCACAGTTTATACAAAATCTTTCCATTTTTTAAGATTGTATTTATTTGCATGGCCTGGGTGTCATTTTTGTCATTTAAATGTGATATTTACAGGTTGTCCATGACTGTAAGAATGTTTTCTGTCATTAAATTAATTTATTTTACAAGAAAGTAGAGATAAAAGAAAAGAAATCTGGCAATGAAAGAGTTAAAACCATTTAATGTTTCACACACCACAGCACTGTTTGAGCTTCTCTCTCTCTTTTTCTCTCTCTCTCTCTCTCTCTCTCTCTCTCTCTCTCTCGCTCACTCACTCTCTCTCACTCACACAGTCACTCTCACTCACTCACTCACTTACTCACTCACTCATTCATTCAGCAGGCTCTTGTAAGCGCTGGTAAATGTGAGCAGAATCTACTGTATTCATGTTTGTTGGAGATTATGGTTATGGCAACCGTGAATGAGTGCCGTGTTTGTTCCATCACAATTCCCTCCTTTTCCCTCATGTTTTCCCTGTTTCCTCCTCAGTTTCTCCGGTCAGGCTGAGTGAAGCCACATGCGCTTCTGCAGCGCAATTTTAGATCTTTCTGTCTTTGTTTCTTCTAACTCTGAGGTCCCGTTTTTAATCTTGAATTGATTATGACAGCGCAAAAATGTTTTGTAGCCGAAGTAAACAAGAAGAGCGCTAGCTGAGACGAGCGGAGCGTTTATCCTAACTTATTTTCTCTCTCTTTATAGATTATTAATCCCAAAACAAAACGGTCTAGAAGATTCTAAGACCTCAGATGACAGTTTCATAGAGAAAGAGCGTCATGTAAACCAGTCAGAGGTTTGTGTAATGCTACTTTTAAAAATGTTCAAAACGTCATTTTTTTAGATGTTATATTAATGGTGTTTATTCAAATGTTATTTCTACAAAAGTTTCAAAATGTGCCACCAACAACTCAAAAATAACGTATTTGATGCATACAGGATATATGACATTAAATGTTAGTCTACTGCAATTGCCACAAGAAGTCTTTTGATAACTTTGAGGGAATATTGTGATAATGAGGGGGCCATTAGAACCGCTACTGTGGTTTGGTTTCATTTGGCCAAGGAACAGGAGACCCCACCCAAAACCAATTTGTCCCGGCCCCCTTAATTGGAGACATAATTTAGAGTCAAAATTATCCACATTTTCAGCCAAATCGGACAAAAGTGCATTTAGTCTGTGAGGCATGTAAAGATGTTCCTGACTGAAAAATGGATTCATAGATAAACAAAACATTTATCAGTTTTCATGGAACAGATTTCAGTTTTGTTCAGTGTTGACCATTAAACACAGAACCGATTGTCAGACAGACATTCCTCTGTAATAAACAGAGAAATGAGAGGCACAAAATTAGCACTTAGGTTTTTAAAATAGATGCCCACACGGCGACTTCTGTAGGCAACTTTTGTGGTAGAATTTCCCACAATTCTGTTTGGTGTGTTTTTTTTAAATAATTGGAGCGTTTCTCCGCATTCTTTAGATTTTTGTTGCCTTAAATAGAGAGAAATAAACAACTGTTGTGTTTTTAACTCTTCACACGCGTTGTGGGTGTTTCTTCAGTCTGATGATCTGCAGAAACAGTTGATGAAGTTGGAGGAAAAGATCAAACATGACATTCAAGCCAAAGAGGAGCTGGAAAATAAATGCAGGTACGAGAAGCAGGAATACGTGTGTGACATCTACAGTACGTGAGCACATGCTGGTGATGTAATGAGTCACATGACGTGACATTATAACAGATATATAGTAAAGTGTTCCATATCTCAACAGAACAGCAAATCAGAGACTGGAGAAGCTGTCCAAAGATCTTGAAGAAGAGGTACGACACTTACAAAGACACTTAAGCAATTTAAAGAATTTTAATAAGCTTAAAGTTGAACTTCTCACTGTTTGTGTTGTTGTAGGTGAATGCGAGACAAGCGGCTGAGGACTCTCTGAGGGCTCTGGAGAGAGAGAGAGCTTTACTCAATCACCAGCGTTCTGAGAGCTTAAGAAAAGCTGGACTGGAGACAGACAGGAAGCGTGTCCTTGAGAATGAGGGTGAGAGCGGCAGCTTAAATCTGACCACCACAACCAGATCTGCTCAGTACTAACACAGATAACCTTACCTGTTTATGTTTACTAGGTAATGCTAAATATTAGCCAGCTAACTATTTTAGGTTGTAGAAAACGTTTCCTAGGAACATACCTAGGAATTCTGTAGCATTTTTAAAAGTTTCACTAATAACTTCATTAAAAAGCATTTGTGATATTTATGATGTACTAGCATTAAAAGTTCTACTAACATTCCTGCAAGAATGTTTTTTAACATTGAGATCTTTAAGAAAACTTTAAGAGAACTTTAAGAGATCTTTAAGAAAACTTTCAGAGAATGTTTCCTGGCCTGCTGTGCTAACGTTCTAAACACGTTTGTCCTGTCTCTGCGCTGTAGTGGTCGGTCTGAAAGAGCAGCTAGTGGAGCTAAAGAAAAAGACCCAGAACTCTCATCTGTCCACCGAGAAGAACATTCACCTGGAGAGACAGGTGAGCCCTCATCACGCCTCACAAACCCAAGAGCAGGATGCTGTGTTGTGACACGACATGTTTGTCTGCAGCTGGAGGACGTGAGCGCCAAACTTCAGGCAGAGGTGGAGGAGTCCGAGAGGCTGAAGAAAGCTCAGGGTGAGGCACTCAGACAGTCCCAGCAGCTGGAGGTCTCTCTCAGGGAGCTGCAGGAACGTCTGGCCCAGCTGGAAAGCAGCAGGCTGGGTCTGGAGCAGGAGAAACTTACCCTGCAAACCTCACTGGAGGCAGAGAAACGAGAGAGAACTCTCGGCTTGGAGACCATCAGTGACTTACAGGGTGAGTGTGTGTGTGTGAGAGAGAAAGAGAGAGAGAGTGTGTGTGAGAGAGAGAGTGTGTGTGAGAGAGAGAGTGTGTGTGAGAGAGAGAGAGTGTGTGTGAGAGAGAGAGAGTGTGTGTGAGAGAGAGAGAGTGTGTGTGAGAGAGAGTGAGTGTGTGTGAGAGAGAGAGTGTGTGTGTGAGAGAGAGAGAGTGTGTGTGAGAGAGACGTCCTTATTTTAACCTGGTGTTCTTTCATGTTTACCACCCGGCGGGGCGGCAAACGCGTCTTGTGAAGAGTGATTGAAGGCTGACTGAAGATTGACAGTTTACAGTTGAGAAATATTTTTGATGAGTTTAGTTTTATCATCTGTATTGATATTGAACTTTGAACTTTGTTTACGGTTTGACATATAGATCAAGCTACACATTAAATATATCTAGTAAAATACTTTGTGTGTCATTTGTTGATACTGAGGATTGTGGAAACATGAGATCTAGGAACAGTTTGTAAAGGCACCTTCTGCAGACTAATCAAAGGAGAGTTTAAAAGCATTAAACCAGCACAGTTCATACGCGTTTACTGAGAAAACCCAGTGGTCAATGTTTAATAAGTGTTTGT
This sequence comes from Yasuhikotakia modesta, assembly GCA_036877545.1. NCBI lineage: Eukaryota > Metazoa > Chordata > Actinopteri > Cypriniformes > Botiidae > Yasuhikotakia > Yasuhikotakia modesta. The sequence continues at coordinate 26,875 of JBAJNP010000847.1, read as the reverse complement.
TACGACATTTCTTTGGAATGAAAATAAAACCTCAGAGTTGTAGGACATATAAAGCTGTAGATCGTGGACAGTGACAACAGATGAACCAGCTGTGTTCTGTAAGCATTTACTAAACGTGTTCACGTTTGTCACATTCTCTGTGAATGTAATGCGTTTCAGCGGCAGCTCAATGACTGTCTGCCATGAGATCTGTTGAAAAAGCTTCACACAAGATGCAGAAACTCTTGTTTAGTGAAATACCTGATGAGATGGAAATACTTTCTGCTGGAGGCCAAGAGACACTGATGATGATGTCACATGATGTCCTGACTCCACTCACATGTGTCGACATCTGAGGAGAAATGGACCGTGAGCCACAGTTTTAACTCGACTTCTCCTCAGATATCTGAACTTCAGGTGGTGTTTTACTTTCTGGTAAAGACCATGAGACAGGTCTGATCCGTGCAGATCTTCACATCAGCACCTGTTTGGCTCAGACCAAATCTGTAAATATACAGCACTAAACCAAAACCTCTTTAAAATCAAACATTGAAATATATGAATAATTGCATAAACTGTAGAGGCCTGACAGCATGCGTGTGAATCTGTGTTTTGATATTGTCTTCATGATTGTTTATTAAACTGGTTTTGGCCTGAAGGTCGTGGTGGGACCACACACACACACTGTACGGATGTATAAATACTCAACAGCAGGTGGAATATACTTTTTAAATGGATAGTTTTGATTCCATGTTTACATGTTGCCTCCAGTCACTTTCACTTCATCAGTTTGTGTTAAATGTTTCACTCTTTGCAGTTGTGTCGGGTGACGTCGGGCAGTGATGTGAATGAGCTGAAGAGTGTGTTTTTCTTACACTCTCCTCTTAGCTTTGACACTTCTGGTTTTTGGCCGAACACCGGGCCACCCGCCGACACCAGGGTGGTGACATCATCAGCTCCTGCACAATGAGGCCGTTCATCTGCTGAGGGTCTCACGTCTCTCTGCTCCTCTAAGAGGAGAGAGCGCTGGACGCTGTGAGAGCGAGGGACTGCGGGGGTCATGTGCTCAGTGCGGCCCATCAGTGCTGAGGGGCTGGTGGCTCTGCTGGAGCACAGCCTGGACCGCGTGCTGTTGATTGACAGCCGTCCATTTGTGGAATATAACACCTGTCACATTCTGGAGGCTGTGAACATCAACTGCTCCAAACTGATGAAGAGGAGATTACAACAAGACAAAATACAGATTACTGACCTGCTGCTGCAGCAAACTGCCAAGAGGAAGGTGAGGCCAAAACTAGCTAAACATCCAAACTGTCACAAGCTGCTGTTTTCTGTGGCGATGTATCAGATTATCACTTCCTCTGATGCTGTTGTCTGACTGTTATTTTAATCTGAGGTGACCAGCGTGTGTGTGTTCATAATTAACCAATGAAATAAACAACATTATGGTGTCTTAGCAACAGGTTTCTGAGTGACCTCACCCCAGAGTTATCTGTGCAGACTCTAAATTATTCTTTCTTTCATCAGCAAAGGCATCATTTTGGTTTAAAGCCTTAGTGCTTGTAAAACAGGCTCCATGTGATTTACACCCAAATGTTATACCTTGTTTTGATGTTGAGCCTAAAGATACAGAGAGGAGCTCTGAGGTCTGTGTCACATTTAGAAATGGAGCTGTTATGTGGGTCACCTGCTGTAACTAGACCAGAACTGAAACTAGGCACACAAACACACTCAGAACTGAAGTCCCTCATACAGGTGTGCGTATGTTCAATCAGGCTACATCGTACACTGAGTTTTCTAACCTGTGTTTTTCAGTGTGAGCACCAGGAGGTGGTTGTGTATGACCAGAGCTCAGCTGACCCGACCTCACTTTCATCTGAAGCCTTTCTCACCGTCCTGCTGGCAAAGCTGGAAAAAAGTTTCCCATCTGTGCATCTGCTCTCAGGTTAACCACACCCCCTTAGATTGACATCACATAATTTAGCCACACCCACACGGTCATAAACAAGCAACACAACCTGGATTGTTTCATTAGCGGTGTTTGTGAAATCAGACATGATTTTACTCATCAAACTGTAGTTGATTGGAATGATGAGACAGCCTCTCAGATGTGTCATTTATTAACAGATGTAGTGTTTGTGTGTGTAAGTGTTTGTGTGTGAGAGAGTGTGTGTGAGTGTGTGTTTGTGAGTGTGTGCGCGCCTCCCTGTTAGCTCAACTGGTAGAGCATTGCGTTAACACTGCAAAGGTTGTGGGTTCGATCCCAGGGGAAGGCAAGTCCTGATAAAAATATGTGTACCTTGAATTC
>JBAJNP010000847.1:0-24538 GCA_036877545.1 Yasuhikotakia modesta | reverse complement strand
TGCAGGAACGTCTGGCCCAGCTGGAAAGCAGCAGGCTGGGTCTGGAGCAGGAGAAACTTACCCTGCAAACCTCACTGGAGGCAGAGAAACGAGAGAGAACTCTTGGCTTGGAGACCATCAGTGACTTACAGGGTGAGTGTGTGTGTGTGAGAGAGAAAGAGAGAGAGAGTGTGTGTGAGAGAGAGAGAGTGTGTGTGAGAGAGAGAGAGTGTGTGTGAGAGAGAGAGAGTGTGTGTGAGAGAGAGAGTGTGTGTGTGAGAGAGAGAGAGAGTGTGTGTGAGAGAGTAAGGGAGAGAGATTGTGTGTGTTTGTGAGAGTGTGTGTGTGTGTGAGAGAGAGAGAGTGTGTGTGAGAGAGAGTAAGGGAGAGAGAGTGTGTGTGTTTGTGAATAAGAGAGTGAAAGGTTTGTGTGTTATGGAGCAGCGCTGAGACATACTGGGCTCTTGTCTGTTGGCTGTGTTGTTGTGTTGGGTGGAGCTGCCCACAGAGACTGTAAACATGAACGGAGCGTTATTTTAGGTTCAGGGGCAGGTAGCTGCCGCCGTGTCGTGGGACGGGAGTAAAAATGGACGTGAGGAAACATCTCTTTTCTGTGTCGCATTTTTATTTCTGTATTCTGAAATAGAATATGTGAACATTTATGCTGTGCGTCATTTCTGTGTGTCGTTTTATGATGTTTTAATCCAAACATGTGAGTTTGAAGAGCGTCTTATGGGATTTTTTTGGTAATACCTAAATTCTTCAGATGAAAAAACAGCATTTTATGATTTAGGGTTTTATTGGCATTGTAAAACTGAATTCTTCACCCTTGACTCTGTTTCTCTCTCTCTCTCAGGTCGTGTTTCTGGCCTGGAGGACGAGTTTAAGCACATGAAAAGTTCTCTTTCAAAGGCTGAAACAGAGAAGAGACAGTTACAAGAGGACTTTACTGCCCTGGAAAAGGTTTGTGTGTGTGTGTGTTAGCAAGTGACTGAATTATTTACTTTCTCAGCATGTATGTGTGTCTGTGGGTCTGTTTTCGTGAACCTCCATTAACATTGTGTCTTAACCTGCAGGAGAAGAGCAAACAAGAGATTGATCTCACCTTTAAACTGAAAGCTCTTCAACAGAGTCTGGAGCAGGAGGAGGCGGAGCATAAAGCCACCAAAGGCCGATTGGCCGACAACAATAAAATCAACCAATCCATCGAGGAGGCCAAGTCTGAGGCCCTCAAAGGTGCCAAGATTTGCCCAATTCCTAATGACGCTCTTAGGAATAAAACCATGTCTCTGCGTGAAAAAACAAATTGTGATGATGTAGTATTATGTCATTTCCAGACGTCTTTCCCGCTTTCTGTTCTCTAGCAGAATGAGTAAATCTTTCCGAAATTTGTAGTACAAGACTGAGGTTTCTTCTGGTGCCGTGATTCAGATGGAATTGGTGACTCTGTGTGTGTGTGTGTGTGTGTGACAGATATGGAACGTAAGCTGTTAGAAGAACGTTCTACGAAGCAGCAGTTGGAAAACAGACTGATGCAGCTGGAGAAGCAGAACTCAGTATTAGATTGTGATTATAAACAAGCCAAACAGGAAGTTATGGAGCTCCGCACACTGAAGGAGAAACTCACTGAGGAGGTACAACTGTCTGTCTGTCTTTCTGTCTGTCTCTCTGTCTGACTCATTCTGACAGGCTGTCAGAGCGAAATGCGTTTTTTGAAACACAGAACACTGGGCAAATTAGTTTGGAAATAAAGAGTCATGGTCAGAATTTCCGTCCGTTCAAAAGCAACAGTTGCAGGTTATTATAAAATAATGTTACGTAAGTTGAACTACAGCATGTCAGAATCTGCTCCGGTTAAGTTATTTTACCAAACGCATACTTGAGTAAAAGTTTTAAAAATGTAACTTTTTGTTTATACAATTTTGTGTCAAAATTTGTAACAAAAACATTATAACAAACATATGTGTGTGATGTGTGTGTTTTTGATATGTGTGGGTGTGCATGCTTATGTGTGATGTGTGTTTTGTTTGCGTGTGTGTGTTTGTGATGTGTGTGTTGTTTGCGTGTGTGTTTGTGATGTGTGTGTGTGTGTGTGTGTTTGTGATGTATGTGTGTCTCAGGTGGAGGTGTTGAGTGTGCGGGTACAGCAGGAGACTCAGAGGAAGACTTTATGTCAGGAGGACCTGAAGGTTCAGAGGCAGGAGATCAGCACTCTGCGTTCCTCTGAGAAGCAGCTGAAACAGGAAGTCAATCATCTGCTGGAGCTCAAACTCAGCCTGGAGAAACAGAGTCAAGAGCTGCGCAGGTGAGTCAGGAACTGCGCAGGTGAGCGCAGACATGAGCCTCACAAACTCGGTGCCTTCTTTTAAAAGACACTGTTGCATGTAAACGCAGGAATAATGTTGCTATGCAACACAAGCAATGATCAATATTTCGCTCTCCGTCCAATCAGAGAGAGAGAAGACGCTGACATTCAAATTAAAGAGCTGAAGGACCAATTGGAGTCAGAGCAATACTTTACAGTACGTCTGCCGGATCTATGCTTGTTTTAAGCTAGTTGTTTGTATGCGAGTGTTTGTCTTTGTTTTCGAAAGTATCTTTTCTATTTCAGAAATTGTATAAGACTCAGATTCGAGAGCTGAGAGAGGAAAGTGACGAACGCATTAAACTCTACAAAGATGCTCAGCAGAGACTACAGGAGCTGCAGGAAGAGAGGTGTGAACCGGCGCTAACATTTCAGTCGTTTGAGGAGTTTTGGCGCTCCTAGTGGTTGTGTTGTAGAAAAACACTGAGTTGGTTTAGCCCCATCCCACACAAGTCATATCCAAAGTATCAGTTATTCAGCCGGTACAGAAATGCTAATCAGATCAATAAGTGTAAGTAAATGAGACTGAATGTGTTTTCGCAGGGACTCATTAGCATCACAGCTGGAGGAGAGTCTACAGAAGACAGATTCTGAGCAACTGGCGCGTTCCATCGCTGAAGAACAGTTCTCAGACCTGCAGAAGGAGAAGATCATGAAGGAACTGGAGATCAAAGACATGATGGCCAGACATCGGCAGGAACTCACAGAGAAGGACAACACCATTAGCTCGGTGAGAGAGAGAGGGAGGGAGAGAGAGAGAGACTATATGAATGAAGTGATGTTAATGGGCTTTGCTCTTCTGTGTTATATAAGCTGGAGGAGTCGAACCGCACACTGACTGTGGATGTTGGCAACCTGGCCAATGAGAAAGAGGAACTCAACAACCAGCTAAAACATCTACAGCAGCGTGAGTGGACCAAACCAATCACAGTGGACTGCAGTGATGTCATATATTTAGTGATGTCATATGTTTGCAGGGCTGGAGAGGGCCAAAGGAGAAGAAAAGGAGATGAAATCTGTGAAGCTCTTCCTTGAGAAGCAGATACAGTCTGAGAAGACCCTCAAGATTCAGGTGTGCCTCAATATCCCACTGTTTCCATTCAACCAATGGCGTCACTTGGGGCGGGACTATCTGTGTGTCTGGCCAATGGCAGAGGGAGGATGAGTGTGCTAATGGTCATTGTCTGTATTTTAGGCCATTAACAAGCTGGCGGAGGTGATGAAGAAGACCGGCGACAGACAGCGGCAAGGTCAAGACACCGACATCCGCAGGAAAGAGAAGGAGAACCGACAGCTGCAGTTGCAGCTCCGCACGGAGAAAGAAAAACTCAACAACACCATCATCAAATACCAGAGGGAACTGAATGACATGCAGGCTGTGAGTGAAAAGCATTTAAACTAGTTAAAGGGATCATATGTGTGTTTTTAACAAGTTAGTTAAAAATTATTTAGTTTATGATGTTGCTGTTTGAGCATAAACGTTACGAGGCTCAAAGTTCATCTGCAAAGGCAGATATTCACACATCGCTTTATAAGAACTACAACTAACCTTGTGTAGGGACTATAATGAGCTACTTCCTGCTTTTGTGACATCACAAAACACAGATGATAGATGAACCCCGTCCCCGTGAGTCCACAAGACGGAAAAAGAGTTGCTGTGATAGTCAACGAAAAACTAACCAATCAGAACCCAGTCAGTGTTTTAGAAGGCGGGGCTTCATAGAACCAGGAACTCAACAGTTTTAACTGCATAAAATCCTACTCTAGTGTCCCAAAATCAGAATTAAGACTAAGACTTTGTTTGTAGATGATCGCTGAGGAGTCTCAGGTGCGGCTGGAGCTGCAGATGGCTCTGGACAGTAAAGACAGCGATATCGAGCGCCTGCGCACGCAGATCACCACTCTCAGCATTCATTCTCTGGACACCACCAGCATCAGCAGCACCGGCAATGACCTGGACACCAATGACACGTTTCCAGGTGACTGTCCATGTTCTGATCCGGCCCGACATCAGTGTGTGATGAGATTCTGACTATGACCAGCAACATCTACATCCCCCACACAAATACTCCATTCTTTCATTTCACTTTTCACTTTTTATCTTTATTTCCTATCATAATGTTTCTTTCTTTAAATGCTTTTTACTTTTCTTTGTTTATTCCTGCTTCTTTCCTCTGTTACCGTGGTGACACTCTAGTGCGCATCATGCACTCGCGCACTTCGGAGTCCATGTCCTTCACGTACCAGCGAAGCTCCAAGTCAGTGTGTATTGACACCCGGCCTCTGTTCTCCTCTGACTCTGAGGAAGAGGAGGATGAGCAGGGCGAGTGGGGGTCACGACCCGCCCTCACATATGAGACACCAACAGAACAAAATCCTGCAGGTGACCCTGCATGGAAACAGACCAGCACCACGCTGCCTCTCTCACAGTCTCATTCAGTGTGGAGCTGCTTGGATGTGTTTCAAAACCTAGTGAGCTCCCTATCTAGGCAGCAGTTTTGGGCATTGAATGTTATGATTTGTATATAATGGCTAAAATGCTTTCTAGGTAGACAGCTAACTATAGTTAGCAAACTATAGGTGGTACTAGCAAAGATTTAGATTTGTTTTTGTTAGCCTATTTTTTTTCTTAATGAATGTTTTGTAATAAATAGAAACTACGTAAGACAAATGTTTGACAAAGTTTGGGAAACATTGGGTTTTGAAACAAGACCGCTTTCTAATACGGTGTGATGCTCACAAAATGTGTCATAATTTTGCTCACCTTGTGTGTTTTATGACACAACTTTGTTTTATTAACATAAATGTCACCCATTTAATTTCAAAACACTTGCAGTGCAGATGTTTTCTGTTTTCTGCATCCAGGAAAGACATTTATGAAGGTCAAACGATGCTTGAAGATTTGCTTGTGTGTTTGGTAGTATTCATCCTGTAATCTTAAATACAGTAAGCTGTAAAGCGCTCTTCTGTTTTTGATGTTTTTTACAGTAGACAGCAGTTTGGAAGGATGGCTGTCACTCCCTGCTAAGAACACGAAACGATTTGGATGGGAGAGGAAGGTAAAGCCGTAAACATGCTGAACACATTCACACGTGAGGGTCGACTCTGATCATCTGATTGTGTCTCTCTCTGAATTACAGTATGTGGTGGTGAGCAGTAAGAAGATCCTGTTTTACGACTCGGAGCAGGACAGGGACCAATCCAGCCCCTTCATGATTCTGGACATAGAGTGAGTTTGATGCTACAATACAACATGCACGTCTTTAGCTAACGTTCTCAAAACGTTCTTGCAGTTATGCAAGTATTTTTGTAAGTGTCATATATCAAGAACATTATTTGTAAGTTATAAGTGAAATGTTTAAAAAATGTTACAGAATTTAAAACATTCTTCTAACCAAGCAGTAACGTTAATACAGCATCTGAAAATGCTGGACAATGTAAAATAGCAGCTTTAACCTGAATGAATTTACATGCTGGTTTAAGATGGTTAAGTTGCTGGTTTAGATGGTGCACTAGCGTTAGTCGCAGCATATAATTATACACAGTTTTACAGTACAGTCTGCTGTGTGTTAAAACGCTTCAGGTTGTAAATCACATTAAACATCAGACAACTTAATGATCTAGTGATAAATTATTGCACTTACAAACCATTAAACAGCCCATTAATTTTATGCCTTTTTCCCCCTCTTAGCAAACTCTTTCACGTGAGACCCGTCACTCAGACGGATGTTTATCGCGCGGATCCCAGAGAAATCCCACGGATTTTCCAGGTAGTGTTTGCGTTGTCGTTACAAAAATGAGACGATTTAGCATGCTTAGCATTTAACCGTACGACGCCCCTCTTCCTCTGCAGATACTATATGCTAATGAAGGCGAGAGCAAAAAAGAGGAAGTTGCTATGGAAACCTTATCCGCCGCCGAGAGGTCGTCGTTCATCCCACACAAAGGTCATGAGTTTGTGCCCACCCTGTATCACTTCCCCTCCAGCTGTGAAGCCTGTCCGAGACCTCTGTGGCATGTCTTCAAGCCCCCACCTGCCCTGGAGTGTAGACGCTGTCGGGTTAAGTGCCACAAGGATCACATAGACCGCAAGGAGGAGGTCCTCGCACCCTGTAGAGGTGAGGAGGTCTCGCTCCCTTTGCAAATGAGAAACGTTCCCTCCGGCCCAAAACTAACCCGTGTTTTCTTCTGTAGTGAACTATGACATGTCCACAGCCAAGGAACTTCTGCTGCTGGCTAACTCCACAGAAGAGCAAAAGAAATGGGTTGGACGTTTACTTAAGAAGGTCCCACGGAAACCCGTCGCCCACGGCCCGTGTTTAGCCATCACATCTCCGCCCGCTGAGGGGTCTCCCCCGCGGCTATCTCCTCAACCCTCCCCTCATATGTCCCCCCACTGCTCTCCCAAGCTCTCCCACAGAGGGGCTGTTAAGATGCATTCCACCCGACAGCAACCGTCACCCAAGACCAGGTGAGAGACGCTGGACATACAACAATGTTTATACATAGAAGCTCCAAGAAGAGATAGAAAACACAGACATACATGTAAAGGGGATTTGTCCAAACGGTTCCCCAAATACCTCATCTTTGATTTGATTGGACAAACAGGTAGTCACGTCCTGAATTCACACCATTGGTTGAGCCAGATGTTGAAATGTCTGACTGCTTCAAAAAACAGACCAATGTTTTTAAAGAAGTTTTGAAGTTTTAGAAGTTTTACAGGTTTTGAGACATCAGGCAGTTAATATCTTCCTTATCAACAGCCTACAAATATCTTGCTTGTGTACTTATCATTTGTTTTAACATAGTTAAAACGACACACTTCCTTTTAAAGAGCTTGGAAATTTTATCATGTAGTTGATCCAGGAAATCCAGGAATATTCCTCGGAATTCTCAGCTCTCCCATGACCATCTGAATGAATAATAATCCATAACAATGGAAAGACACTTTCTATAATCATTAAATCATTCTTTTCCTTAATTGTTTCATGCTTATACTTTTGTACTGGCTTGTATTCTTCTAGATCTCGCTATGATTAATCACTTACCTTTGAATCCGTCTTTATTTGTAAATAATATTTAGAGGCATTTGCTAAATTTTCATTCATAATTTTCTATTTTGGCTGAAGGATTATGTTAATAAATGCAGACACACAGTCTTCGTGCTGCCAAAGAAGTTATAATTGTCACTAGAAATCTTCAATGGCTCTTTCTTATGCTGCTAACCTTTTATAGCCCCGGCCCAATGATCCGTATCATTCTCCATTGACCTCTTCACCTTTGACCTTTCACCTTCCCCTCTTGTGCATAGATATGGACAGTAAGTACATCACATCGCTGTTTATTGTCCAGGTTTTCTGCTTGTTGACCCTTCAGACGTTTGACTGTTGAGTTTCCTCTCTGTGGAGAAATAAACACAGTTTGAGGAACAGTGTTTTAAAAACACCCACTAACAATGTAATGCCTTTATAACCACTAACACCACAATACTAACATCTTAGAAACCTGATAAATCTTCAAACGCTTCACTGAGGAGAAAAACAACAGCACAGGGCTGATTTTAAAAACGGGCCGGTCATGGAAAGTTCTTGAAATCCAATACAGCATTTGCTAAAATGTGCAGAAACTTTATGATCTGTTTCTATGGGAGTTTAAATGAAAAGAAACATTTTTAAATAGTGTTTTGTTATCAGAAGTAAAACCTCTTTCACTTTCAGATGATCAGAGAAGGTCATCATGTTTCACAGTGACTTCCACACAGTGAAATGACCTTAACATGAGCCCAAACTCTCTTCTTCCAGATTGCTTGAGTTGGGTCTGAGGGACTGGGAATGCTCTCTTGAAGTTGAAATGGATGATGACGATGTTTTAGACTTCTGAGGCTTTGAGAGTTTTTTTGAGGGTAACCACAGTGGTGCCTTGGCATGTGTGTGTTTACCGTTCACCCAAAAAATAAAAACTCTTCCATCGTTTACTCACCCTTATGTCATTACAAACATTGGTAACCAAACAACACAGGTACCCATTGAGTTCCGTTGTATGGACACAAAACTGCTGAGACATTTCTCAAAATATCTTCTTTTGTGTTTCTCAGAAGATGATAAATCTTGTGTTTGGAATGACACAAGGGAGAGCAAACGATGGCAGAAGTTTAATTTTGGAGTGAACTATCCCTTTAGTAGCTGCTTTAATGTACAATATTAACAGTATGTGTGTGTTTTCCCCACTGTAGGGGAACAGAGCTAAAACACAAAGTTTATTAGTTGTGTTAGATACTAATAAAGTGAGCATGTATGCAAGTGCATGTTTGGCTGTATTAAAGACTGAATGGGAAAGATATTAAACTAATGGTGTGATATTTAAAATGACTTGATGGTTGTATCAGCTGCTGCTTGTGGTGGATTGATAGAGTTGTTTATTAAGCAGTGACCTCAACATCTCCATGTCTGCTTTACTTTAATTCCAGTTAACCTTGGGGAAGCCGGATAGGTGATAATCCATCTGGGAACAGTGACATCACAGAAGAAAATGACATACTGGCAGGACTTTCAAGTGCCAAGCTTCAAGTATAAATGACTGCGGGGGACTAATGTGTAATACTGCATAAGCCATCTATCACCTAAAGGGTGCGCTTTTGAATTAAGTCATTAGTGTTTTATGCCATCCTAGACCTAAGAAAGCCTCCTCAAGTTTAGAGGTTAATTTGGTCACCTTACAAGGTTGGTAGGGAACGTGTCGGCGTTCCTGTGCGTGCATTTTAAACGGAATATATACTTGCTTTGTGATTATATGGTATCCTGAACTTAAATAATCAAATATCTATTTTTGTTAGAACAACAAACGCTTTGTGGCACAAATTCTATTTATATCAAAGGATATTTTTATGCCAGAACTGTTAGAAAAGCGTTTATTAGATGTTTAATAAAACATCTAAAAGACATTTACTGATAAACCATTTTGTCGAATGACGTCAAGATTTTGATCTGTTTGCATAGCAACCATTTTCTGTATTTTATCTAAGCAATACAATACAATGCACAGATGATTGTCTGTCCCTGACAGGTTGTTGTGATGTTGTGAAATTAAAAATGTTTGGTGAAAAATGTTGAATTTTGTTCATCATTAATGTGTTTGTATTGAAATACCTCTGACACACACACACACACACACACATCCAAAGAAACTTTGACTTAGACGAACCATATATTTGTTCTCTTTTATATCCATATATTAACCATATATTTGACTTTACTGTGATAGAACCATTTTAGCACCTTTATTTTTATACTTTTTTAATATAAACACTAAACACACCTTTTCTGCTGTTAATCATTCACATGAATTGCTTAATAAAAGTCTGATGTTGCACAAAATCTTGCACACGTTACACACACGTGGACCTGGAAAATCCTTGCTTACATATTGACCAACTTACTATTTAATTTAGGGTTACACAAGCAGGACCAGCTCGGATGTTTTAATATCGACCTTGTAACAGACATGGACAGTTTGTACTTTTCTCTGTATCTGTTTTTGTTGTGCTGCTCTGCTCGTGCGCAACGCGACGCGTCGTACCCAAAACGATGCCAAACTGTCCTGCTATCCGACGAGGTTCAGGTCGCTTGTCTTCACGTTAACTTTACACGGATACCTAGTAAAACCTTCCCGAGCAATACTACACACCTCAGTGTGCATTTCAGCAGTTTAAGCTCCGTTACGTCTGATGACCTGAAACCGCTTCCCGGTCTGAGGTCGCTGAGTTTGGTGAGGAACCAGCTGCGCTTTTTATCAGCAGATCTGCTGCAGGGCCTCTCAGATCTTCAGGTGTTAGATCTCACAGGTACCGCTTACATTCTTGTGAAACCATTTCAGTGTAGCTTTGGTGTAGTTAATCCTCTTCCACCCTGATAGGTAACCAGTTGTCATCTTTACCACCCCGAGTGTTTCGTCATTCTTCTCTGGTGGAGCTCAAACTCTCAGATAACCTGCTGTCTGAAGTTCACGCCGACTGCATGCCTGCGTCTCTCCAGAGGTTGGATTTATCATCTAACAGGTTCTCCCAGTTACCTGTTGCGCTCCTGCAGAGGCTCGTCAATCTGGAGAGCTTAGATTTTAAAGGGAACCGGTTAGAAGAACTGACCCCTGGAGGTCTGAATCCTCTCTCCAAGCTTGAGGCTCTTTACCTGGAAAACAACAACCTGAGGTTCCTGGACGCCACGACCTTCAGTGGGAACCCAAACCTTCAGCAGCTGTTTTTGGGTGGTAACCGGTTGGAGAGCCTTCCTGCTGGACTCTTTCATAACCAGACTCAGCTTGTTTTTCTGGATATCAGTAAAAACTGCTTGCAAAGTCTGAGTCCCGGTGTGTTTGAGGGACGTTTGTATGTGGTGATATCTGGGAACCCCTGGCGCTGCGACTCGAGTTTGGCGTATCTGTGGCGGTGGCTGCGGGGCAATAAAGGCTTTTATTCAGATGAGGTCACTTGTAAATCACCTGAACCCATGAAGGGGAGAAACATCACAGACGTCGCTGCCGTAGATCTGGGGATCAAAGAATAAAAGTGATGATAAAAGGTTGAATATTACGTTGACAGATGTTATCAATCACATTTAACGCCAGATGCTTTCAAACTTAAATAAGTAATATTACATTGCCAGATGTGGCAAATCACATCTGAGATGCTATCAAACATAAATCTGAAATAAAGCGAGAGGTTAAATTTACGACTTGTGAAAACGTGATTTTTTTCCAGCAGGGGGCGCAAAAGTTTACAGGCGTTGTGTGAAAGTCCTTAACAGACACATTCATCGTCTGGCATATATAGTTACACAGCAAATATGGCAATAATTCATATTTTTCTATGTTAAATAACAATGAAAGAATTCATTCAACACGCTGTTTGTGTTTAAGATAAGGACGAAACACAATATCATTGTTAAAGGATAAAAACACACAATGTACGCATTTATTCTCAGACGTCTGACCCCTCTGTGTGTCTCAAAAGTGCTGAAATGTGTATTTGTTCCCTGGAGAGATTTACAGCTCCTGTAAAGCACAACTGTGTTACTTATGAAAATTAAACCTTTTTATGACGGGAACTGAGAGGATGGGTGAAACACAATAAACAGTAAATACTCAGGGCTTGCCTATATTCCAACATTTTATATATGTCCCCTATATGTTTTATAATATAAGAGTCATTGCTGTGGTAAATCACTAGTTTCATTGTAATGTATAGCTATAGAAAACCGTGTTTTACGGTTTAAGTTTCATTTGAAATATTGCTGCTAATGCAGCCGAAAAAAATGTTTATTTTCAAAACAAAGTGGCAAACAACACAAGCACACAATAAAATATAATATTTACTAAATTTTCATCTCTGTTTAATAAAAACACAATGAGGGAGAACATATGTGATAGTTTAACACCACTGATGTTATGACAACATAAAACTCCACCATAAGAGACACTCATGAAGTTCTTCCTGGGGTTAAAGTTCATGTCAGGTGAGTTCCTACATTTCTGATGAAATATTTCAGTTTCTCAGTGTAATGCTAGTAGTTTTTGGCATTTATTTATAATGAATAGGTTTAAAATAGGTCATTTATCAAAATTTGTTTTGACAATGTTGACAATTAAGTGACTTTATATTCAGAGATGAAATTTTATGGACAACTGGACAACTATGAAGTTTCTCAGTGGTGACTGGTTCTCAAAACCTAAAATTAGAAATAACACCATAGATTTAACAGTATAAGAACCAGTGTTTGTTCTGAACTGTGTGTGTTTTAGTGGCAGTTAATGTCTTTTATTATGGCATTGCTAAATTTCATTGTGTGTTTCTGTTGTTTGTGTTCTGTCCACGTTTGTGACTCTGTACATGAGTCAGTATGTTAGGAAACTAATTTCATTTTACATTCATAAATTCATAATCTGACGTTCATAAACATTCAGAGTCCCTGCTGAAAACACTCAGACTGGACCAGGCTGGTTCCATTGATTTATGCTGGTTTAGTGGTGGTCATGCCGTGGACTAACCATGCCTAGCTGGTGAGGCTGGTCAACCACATGGGTTTTCTAGTGATGCTGGTTGACTAAAGAAATCGTACTGGTTAAGCCTTTAAAACACAACACATGCTATTCTCTGTAATGAAGACATGAAGGTTGTTCGTCGTTCAGTACAGAGTTAATGCTTTATATTTCCTTTGAGATTCTGGCTGTTACTCACTTAACTGTTTTAACAGAGCGCTTCACCCTGAGCCGCAAATCTCTGCAGTTTTACAGCCGCAGTTAAACCCTTGAGAATCGTACGACCTTGAAGATCTCCAAAAACCTCAGTGAATGTATCTAATCATATCATTGTTTGATTCAATTGTTAGAACATTTAGTTTATTAGAGACTTTGTGAGTGAATGAGTGTGTGTGTGGATTTACTTAACTATTGATTTACTTAACAAATTTTGTACACTAAAGTCAGCAAAGGCTGATTTATATATATGTGTGTGTGTGTGTGTGTGTGTGTGTGTGTGTGTGTGTGTGTGTGTGTGTGTGTGTGTGTGTGTGTGTGTGTATAAGATAATACTTTCTGAGTTATATTTAGATCAGGCTAATCTTTTTGATTGCTCTTGTGTTGTGTCTAGCTTTTATACAGAAACCAAAATAGTCAGAATTTATACTCCAGAGAACGAGAGCATTGGTTAGAAAGAAGACATGCAGTCATTTAAATTGACAGAGTTTTTTATGATTTGGGTCCAGTTTGTGTCTCTGATGTTTGACGAATGTTTGATGCTTTCAAAGGCTTTAGTAGATGATATTTTCCAGAAATGTTTTGTTATGCTGGTTTTAATTTCTTTATGTTAGCAAAACATTAAGTGGTATAAATATATTCATATATCATCTGTGGCAGGGGCTGGGCCTTAAAATGTTCATCCAATCATTACATTTGGTAGGATGTCCTACTTGACTGTCAGTTATGTATTTGCATATCTCTGTGCATTATAGAAGGAGGCGTGGCTTTGTCCAGCCAATCCTCTGACAGGGAAGGCGGGATCTTGTGCTTTTAAAGTTAGCTTGTTATTGCTTGCTGCCAACCCTACCTTTAAATTAACTAAAGTGTATTTCATTTATAAGTTGTTGAAAGTTAAACATTTATGTTAATGTGTAGAGGAAACTAATGTTTCTCAAAGCTGGTTAGAAAGGAAATTGCAATTTCTTCAGTGCTATCTGACTAAACAAATCACAATCTTGGTTTAAAGCAATAATGCTAATGGACTTTTATAAAGTGAGATGAATTTTTCTGTTTGCATACGTTTATACACAAACAGTACAGACTTCTCACTGAAACAGGTCCATTTAAAAGGTTAAGGTGAATGTACACGGTCCATATTAAGCCGATGCGTTTCTTCATAAATCAAGTAGCTTTAATATAAATCCATTAGTAAAAAGGGGTAAATGCATCTTTAAAAGGTCAAACTCATTCTACGGTTGTGGATTGTAACGGTTAAAATCTTCTTGCCAAAATCTGCTTTGTGCTGAGAATGTAGCCGGTATATTGTGAGAGTCTGCACTCATAATTCTGCTCCTACCGGTAATTCATTACAGAAAGTAAGTGGCTTTACTCGGCACACATTTGATCTGTCACTCATAGCCAATTTTCTTAATGAGGTGTCTGCTGCAAACGTAAAATATATCAATAATAAAAGCGTGTTTTGTGAGAATGGCTCGACTGACTGAACCGCGTCAGGCCGTAAGTGTTGCGAACGGGTCGCTAAGATTTAAAAGCAGCAATACAATCTGAGATTGGCTGTGCTGTGTTAAGGATGACCTTGCTGTGAGTGGATTGAGTGTGATGTCACTTCCTTTAACGTGGGCTAAGACCTCCTGGATTGAGATTCCTGACACGAGAGAGCGAGGAATGAATTTCACAGGCAGCTAAGTGCTGCATATATAACTTTAATGACATCATTTGTTTATACCTTGATGTCCTATCAGCAGGAAGTTGAGAGTTCGCTGGCTGTTATTTTTTTCTTCTTTGTGTCCTGATTTAGCATTTAAGCTGTCAGAGCAGCTCAATCAATCTTTAAAATACTTTTAAAATAGTCTTTCCACCTAATCATTTTTGTAAGAACGTTTCCCTAATGTTTTATTTTTCTAAGAAAACATTTAAATAATGTTATTTTGGGTGTTCTGGGCATGTACAAAACGTTTTTCAAACATTTTTTAATTCTGTATCTTTTTAAAACTAAATACTACTAACTTAATAACTTTTTGTTATGATATATAACATCACATACATGATACAAACCTTCTACTAATGATACAGCAATAACGTTTTAAAGAACTTTCAGAGAGCATTGGCCAACGTTCTGAGAACGTTCCCTGCTGGATTCCCACTAGCCTGCACTTATTTTTCTTATTCTAACTCATTGTTTGCAGTCTATGGTAAAACCGCTCTGGTCTGGCTGTGATTTGAATGCTCATTTCATTGTCAAATGAATGGTAGAGAACATCCAGTATTAAAATTAGCCCCCTGGTCTTTCTGATTCAATTAAAGTTGACTGGCATTGTGCCGGAACACCAAACCCTTTTTCTTTTCTAGTAAATGGTCAGTAAAACAGTAACAGCTTAACCTTCTAAAACCTTCTCAACTTGTCAACCTCAGAAGGTCAAACTAAACATTATATGAGATGTTTTCTACTTTCTATTCGTTGTCTGTGACATTTTGGGACCTTAATTGTGTGATTATGTAATTGTCCTGCAGCAAACGCTAAATAAACATCAGATCTAAATAAACGGTTAAAATGTATAATTGATGCTTTAAATAAACACTTGGGCACAAAGGTTTGTAAAAATATCAAGGATGTTTGGAAAATAAGCTTTTACTTAATTAAGATAAAGCTTTTAGCTTGCTGGTTATAGTTAACTTGTTGTTATTGATAAACTTTAGTATGTTTCCCACCTTCCATAGGGGAGAATAGTTTGTTCATTGTTTCCACAATCATGTGTGTAACGTTGAATCGTTGAGCTTAACAAATGCATTTTAAACTCAATAAAAGAATAATCTGCCAATTGTACTGGAATGACAGTATATATTCAAAAAGATAAATAAAGGAAATTTGATATATAGATTTATGAAAGATCTGAAAACAGGTAGGTAGGTATTTTTTTGCTTTAAAAGAACCGACTTATTTTTCCTCCCCGTCGTCAGTAAAGGTCAGTTTTGATAACTGTGATTATTTCCTCCAGATTTAACAGCAGCCGGTCGTAACGTCACTCTGAAGAGCACTTGAGTGATTTTCTTTTGTGAAGTAATGGCTTTGTTCCCTCAGAAATTGAGGGGGCACTTATACAGAACTTTTAAATATCACACACTTCGCAAAAGACCCTTTTCCCCTTTTCTTCTCTGATTGTGTTTCGGAAAGAGGAAAATCACTCTGACCCTGTTGGTTTTTGCCACGTGGGTGTTTTTGTCTCCTGGTCTTTTTAAATGGATGTACAATGCAGTCATTATATTTTGATATTCATTAGAATTCAGTTGTTCACATTCTGAAGACTTTACAAAAACTTTGAATAATATTTAGCTCACACCTGTTTGTCTTTTGGGAATAAATGCTCAGTTTTATATCCACAAGGACAGCAATTGTCTTTTCTACCTAGTGTTCAGGGTATAAGAGTTTTATGGCTTGTGGCTAATGGTTGGTTTTATCCTGTAGACTCAGAGGGGACGTGTGGTCACGCGTATTTTTAGAAGGTGACAAACACTGGGCTTAGGGATTCCAAACCGTGTCTCTGGTGTGGAGGGGAGGCGCTCTGGTTACAATGGGTCACATGTAACCCAAAACTGATCCGGTTAAAATTGAGGTGGAAGATTTTGGAGGTATTCGGTCAGCTGCACAGAGCATGTGCTGTAGGGGGGTGTGTTTGGAGAGGGTGTGAGGCTGAAATATACCCACCCTCTGTGAACATTTTAGGCATTCAGTGTTTGAGTGCGGCACCGATCGGACCGGGCTGGCGGGGGGGCTGTGATTACTGGTTATCAGCTGTGCCTGTTCTTTTGTCCACCCACGTGCCGGATCTAAACCATATCTCAGCGTCCAGCAATCAACAGACCTACACAATAACAACTCGCCCTACCTTTGCATGTGGGCACAGACACATTGAGAACACTGTAATTCACTAAGACAAAGAAAGAATAGCACAACACAAATGCACACAGACACACGTGGGCTTTGTGAGCCAACAAACAGGCCCACATTCTGAAGGACACTCAGAGATAAACTCTCTCACGTCATTCAAACTCTGACAGAATGTGATTGGTGGTTTACATCATTATTTAATATGCAAATAGGATTAAAACATCCACAAAGAGAGAATACAGGATATTCAAGCAGGTCAGGTCCATTTAAACCATCTACCTGAACCGTTCAAATAATTCAACACAGCTGAAGGTGTTTATGGCACTAAACTGTGGTAAACACAAGCTTCTTAAACATTCAATAGCATGTTATATCATGCACATTCAGTTAGACCAGCAAAAACATGTCGAGTGAAATGTTTCTTGGCTTTTGCTTAGATTTATCGTCTTGAATTAAAAGCATCTACAATAATTTACACAACAATCAATTATTTGACGAGGTCCACAAAAATCAATACAGGCTCCCAGATGAGAACGTGTCTTCAGATGTCAAGAGAAACAAATGAGCATTTTGAAGATGATAAAGACAAAAACGCAAAGAAAGTATATTTGTTACTTATTAAAGCCTTATGAAGGCTTGTTTGGTTATGTGAGCGGACAGTTGTTAACAATACTGTACAACTTACTTAAATTATTTATTGCAATAAATATCTAGGCCTTACATTATGTACAGTAAGATATATAATTATTCTTTGCTGTTTTTTTCTTAACATTTTATTTACATTTCATGCTCTTCTCTTCATTTGTATGTATTGTGATTATAAAGGGACAAACTGTTCATTTTATTCTTGCCTATATAATGAACATGTGTGGGTCTCTATAGAGGCTTGTTTCAATGTAACTTTGTATAAAAGCACAAAGAAACGCGTGAGATGTGAGATTATAAAGAAATGAAGGCCGTTTACTGGGTCAGACTTTTAAAGTTTTAACCATTGTTTGATGCATAACGTGACGATGGTATTCCAGCGCATATAAATATCTTAAAAAACAAAACTCTCAGGTTTTGTTGCATTTGTGAACAGGTTGCCGTTTGGACCCAGTAGCTGTATCACCAAGTAACGGGATAAAGGTATCCGCCGGACCGCCCCACACCGCGCTGCCGTCAGCCGGTGCTCGTGTCCTCGGTGATGCCGTCGTACCCGCGTTTGGAGTCTCCGGTTGTTCCTCTTTTGCGCGCAACGCCATGAGTTCAATCTCATGTTTGGCTGCGGTTTCCAGCACTCGCTGCTTGCTGTAAAATATAACGAAGTTGTTAATGATCGGATGGATGGGTAACGCGATAGCTATCACGCCACACAGAAAGCTGACCGCGGCGTTACACCTGCCCAGCGTGGTTTTGGGATAGATGTCTCCGTAGCCTACAGTTGTCATGGTAATGATAGCCCACCAAAAAGACTGTGGGATGCTGGTGAACATTGTTTCCGGGTGGCTCTGCTCCATGGTGTACCCCAGTGCGGAGAACAGGAAGATCCCCACGCCCATGTACATGAGCAGCAGGCCCAGCTCTTTCAAGCTGCTCTTAAGCGCGTACGTAAGAGTTTGCAAACCGGAGGAGTGGCGCGCCAGTTTGAAGATGCGCGCAATGCGCATAATGCGCAACGCTTGCACCGCTTGTTGCACGTTGGCCAGCTCCATCATCGCGGTGCCCAAGTGCGTAAGAATCAGCACTACGTAGAAAGGCATTATGGCCAAGAAGTCTACAATGTTCATGAAGGAAAGCATAAAGCGCATCTTGTTGGACGAGGAGACGAGGCGCAGGAGGTATTCCAAGGTAAACCAAATGATGCAAGCCGTCTCGATGGACTCAAGGGTCGGGTGTTCCACGAACTGGCCCTCGGCATTTTGCACCTGGACCTCCGGGATGGTGCCCACGCACATGACCACAGAGGAGAGCAATATGAACATGAACGACACGACGGCGATTACGCGCGCGGCTAAAGAGGACTCCGGTTTCTCCATGAGCTTCCACAGGAACGCTTGGCACCTCTGCCCTCTAGTTGCCGTGGCATCTCCCTCCAGATCGTCCAGGATGGTCTTCACCTTTTCCGCAATCTCTGCCAGCTCGGTTTCCACCTCGTTTAGGCTGCTTGTACAACATTCATCCAGATACTCCGCATCGACCCCCCAGAAGTCCATCTCCCTCATGAAGCACACAGGACAGATTCCTCTTTTCATGTGGATCTCGCCGTAGTAATAAAGGTCCATGATGCACCGAAACGCCTCCGGGTCTCTGTCGAAGTAAAACTCTCGTTTTGTTGAGTCGTAGTCGTCGCAGAGCGCGGACAGCTCCGGCGCGCCGTCCGCGGCTCTGTTCGCCAGCTCCGCCAAACGCGTCTCGGGGTATCGGTTCAGCAGGTCCCCGTACAAAACGTGCTTCACGCCGCCGATGTTTACCGAGATCTCCGTCTCCTCACTCCCCTCCGAGCTGTTACAGTCAGCGTAGCGGATCCTCGGTAACTCCCACATTTCTGATACTGTTCGGTCCAGAGTTTACAAAGTGAGAAAACATTAAAGTTTTAATGTGCAGATAAATAACACGCGTGCGTCTAAACATATAAACTCTGAAGTTATAATAAATGTGCGACACCACAAGGCTACACATAAAGCTCTGAATAAAGTCAGGTTGTCTTTTTAAATGAAATAAAAACGTGTGTTTTGCACCATAACTAAAGTTATAGAGACTGATAATAGTTCTTATAAACTTTAAACTTACTGTGTGAACAAAGCGTGTGTGGAAAGTGTCTCAGTTCAGCTGCATGATGCCCATGTAGAAACGAGTTTGACATTAAAACGAGTGAGGGGGCGCAGAACTGTGTGTGTGTGTGTGGAGATGTGTGTGTATGTGGAGATGTGTGTGTGTGTGTGTGGAGATGTGTGTGTGTGTGTGTGGAGATGTGTGTGTGGAGATGTGTGTGTGTGTGTGGAGATGTGTGTGTGTGTTAAGGTGTGTGTGTGTTGAGATGTGTGTGTGTGTGTATGTGGAGATGTGTGTGTGTGTGTGGAGATGTGTGTGTGTGTGTGTATGTGGAGATGTGTGTGTGTGTGGAGATGTGTGTGTTGAGATGTGTGTGTGTGGAGATGTGTGTGTGTGGAGCTGGAGCAGGCGTGACGGGAGGGGTGGAGAGTGATAATTTATGTCTGACTGAAGGACCCAAGCAAACAGACTATATTTTATGCAGTCATAAAACACACACACAGGATAGAATCGATACGTGTACATTTGGAAACACTGGGACCATGTTACACAATCCTTTATACATTATAGGAATAGGTGATGTGATCGAAGTGGTCACTCGTCAACAATGTAGTTTAGACGCAGAGCTTTGATTTTATGTTAAAATATCTCCCTCTAGTGTTAATAAAGGAAAACTGCACTTCTGTAAGCAATAAAGACCATCAAATTCAAAAATGTCTATCTTTGCAACCTATGGGCATGTGTTTAATACAGACTAATGTTTAAAATAAACATTTTCTTCTTCTGAAGTGTTTATTTCTCATTTAAAACCAAATACCAAAAAACAATCTTCAGATGCAGTGTTTGAAATACAATTATTAAATATGCGTTTTTTAGTACTGTTTTGAAAAGAGATAGTATATCACTTGGAACTGCCTCCTCTTGATGGGCGGAGCTTCAGCTAAGCGCTGACCTATCGGGAGACAAAATGATGATTAGATAATCACAGCCCAGCAGAAACGTAATGATGTGACACACGTTCGCTCACCTTGGAGGCTGTGTACTGGTGCAGTAATTTCCTGAGCTCTGTATTCTGTTGTTTAATAGCCTGTGTGTCCGATACAAGCTCGGCTCTTTCACTCAGAACCGTACTGAAGACAAAACATCACACTGTATTCAAATAACCAAGAGTCTGACAGTAAAGAGAAGATGAGATGAGCCGTATGCTAACGAATTAGCTCAAAATGTATCTGTACACTCACTGGTACTTGTTCAGTGCTGTTTCCAGAGCAGCCCACAGCTTGAGTTTGGACTCTGGAATGACGTTAGCCAGGTTTTCCCAAAACATTGCATCTTTGGAGTCATCTCTCATGTTCAGGCCCAACACGCTGCTCAGATGTGAGCTTTGAGCTTCACTGAACAAACATTCAAACACAGAGTTTTTATTTATTCCTGTATCATGTTGAATTAGTTTATTTAGTAAATATAAATGTATGTAAATGCATGTTGAATGGAAACTCGGGCGCACTGACCGGGTTCTGCAGTTTTGGGCTGTAAATTCTTTCAGAGCCACTAGCAGTTCATTTGGACGGATGGGGTCAGAGGTCATGTCTGCTGGTTCTGTCTGACCACCGGCAGCCCCCCCTGCCTGAGAAACATTTACGTTTAGTTTCACTTCCTGAGCAGAACTGACGGGAAAACCGCAATCTTACCTCTGTCTCATCTCTCTGCTGTCTGTACTTCATTAAAAACTCTGTCATTTTGTACACATCCTCTTCAGTCTCGATGCCCAGTACCTGCGTCACACAGAGGAAGATGTTGAGAACAAAACTGTTGAATTTGGTTTTTTAATTCAGTGGCTAATCTGGCAGATGAAGTTTCTGAAGAGCTGAGACTCTTCAAGTGTTTGTGGAGTGTTATTTACAGAGAAAATGGCGTCCAGCTTCAGCAGGGACTGCTCATTCTTCTCCAGATGGGACAAGAGATTCAGAAGTTTACTCTCTACCAGAAACTCCTAAGAGAGACAGAGAGAGAGAGAGAGAGAGAGACTTCAATGCAAAGAAAGTTTAAAATACAGTTTTAAAAGGTTAGAAGAGCACAAACACACACCGCGTTGTCACACAGGAGTTCCAGAATGTTCTTCACGATTCTTCTGTTGACTCCAGCACCAATGTTCTGCAGAGCCTCAGATTCCTCCTCCAAATTTCCTGTCACCTCCTCCTGTTGCTCCTTCAGGACATCTGCAGCTGCCTGTCCAGACGTTCTGAAGCCCTGATCTTCACCTCCGATCGGGCCGGATCGCTCCATGAAGGTAAGCGGTGGAGACACCCAAGCAAGACCCAACTGTTGCTCGTGAATCAGTCTGTCTATCTCCAGCGCCCTGCGAACCAGAGCCTTAACCTCCGCTTCATTCAGCAGCCATAACTTCTCAAAGCGCTGCATGTCGAGTGCTGAAAAATGTCTGTCCACACACACATACAATAAAATAATATTATTTTATATTTATATGGTATTTAATATGCCAATATCTATCAAACAATGTGGATGTGATGTTGTCACCTTGCTTTCTTCTGCATGTCTTTGTGTTGTTGGTTCAAACGGGCGTAATCTCTGCTGAGCGATTGGTTATCCACTTTTAACTGTTTTTTCTGCTCTGCGCATTTAGACTTCAGATTGTTGAACACATCCTGCATTCTGAAAGGTCATTTTCACACCAGTTTTAAAAACAGGCTTGTTAAACTAGTTAATTTTGCCGTTTGCATTAGTCTGTAAAAGTAACAAATAATTTACCTGATGAGTTTCCTCTTTAATTGTGATTTTAATATTGTGTTCTCCTCTTCCTGTTTCTTTAGCATTCTGAATTTGTTGTCGAGTTTCTCCTGGTTCAGATGGTAAGTGAATTTCATTTCCTGAACTTTTTTCCTTAAATTCTACACACACACACACAGAAACATGATTTAAAACTTAATTTTTCAATGTGTATAATATAAAAACAATAATGTTTTAGAAAACCTTTAATGAACATTAGCCAACATTCTGAAAATATTCCTTGTTAGCTGTGCCTCTGGGTGTCTAGATGTACCTGTACTTCTGTGTCCAGTCTGATTTTGTCGATGTTGTTTTCCTCAGCTGTCTGCACCCTCATCTTCTGCAGTAAGTCCTGATGTTCCTCCATGAGATTCAGACTTTGTATCATGTTCTTCAGCTGCCGAAAAAAAACCAAAGAGACGTGAGACAATCTATTATTTTCTTTTCATTGCTCCACGGCTGCTATTTACTGTCCGTACCTCTTTCTCACGACGTTCCCTCATCTGCTGTTCCCATTTTGTTCTGTTTTTGGTTAGCAAAGCTCTCCTCTCATCACCAAACGAGTTCTATAACACACATAAAACATTCCTAGAAATGTGAAACAGAATTGTGGTGCAAATATTTCTGTTTACAACAAACAGATACAGAAATATTTCATCAAGAGTAGAAAAATATCTGTAATTGCTAGACGGCCTCCGGCCTGCAGGGGGCAGCACCGCACCTCAATGTGACGCAGCTTCTCCCTGTAGGCTTTTTTTAAACTTGAGATCTGCTCCTCCATTCTCTCGATCAGCAGGTCTATGTCTTTGGCCTGTTTCTTCAGGTCTTTGACGTAACGGTCATCGCTTACTTTCAGCTCCTGGACAAACACACGCCGTTATTACGCTTGACCACAGTTTTACGTTCTGCCGTCGGTTACGTTTTGTGCACCTGCTGTAGATCATTGATCAATTTGTTCTTCTCCTCAATAATCTGGTTGCAGAGCTGCTGTTGGCTGTTCAGAGCGTCTCTCAGATCTAAAGGTGTCTGTTTCATTCTGGCGTCTGTCCATTTGTGGGTGATCTCCTCAAACTTCTCCTGGCTGGACTTGGCCTCGTTTTCCAGCTTTTGTCTCCTTCACAGGGAAGAACGGAGGCATTTAGTGTCAGTCAAAGATCATTTATGTAACTGAAGGGCTGTATTTTAGTAAATGGTGTCCATGGAGAACATGGACTGGGAGTCAAAAGGCAAAGCCAGCGTGGAGGTTAGGTACCTCAGGCGACCTTCCTCCTCCTGCTCTGACTTCCTGTCTGATTCTCTGGCGTCTGCAGCGATCTGAACGTTGGTCACCAGCTCCAGTCCATCACGTCGTAGTTTTGACATGTACTGTGAATGAAGGACATTTGATGCATCTCACACACTATATGCATGTGGTCAATGTGTTCCCAGCTAACGGTTTTAGGTTGTAAGAATGTTACTCTAATGTTTCCAATAAGTAACAGAAACGTTAAAAATGTTCATTTGAAAGTTCTAGGAAAGTCCAGTTGTTTACATGTTGTATTGATTGTAATATTGTTTTTTGTTATTGAACATTTATTCAAACTTTTTTAGATTATGTAACATTTCTAAAACTCTCCACTAGCTACTTTTTTAATATATGATATACCATGTTAAAACAATTTCTACCAATGTTACTGCCAGAACGTTTTTATAACTTTTAAAGAACATGAATCAACAATTTCTTCCCTGTTAGCCGGATCGTTGCAGCAACGTTAGTAAAAGGTTGTGTAACGTTGTGCATCATATACGTGCACGTTTTCTTAAGAGTAGCTCAAGAAAGGAGCAGTTTTCATCCAAAGCAACTACAGACCAATCTTAAATGCTTAATGCATAAATGCATAAATGCAACTCATGCATAAATGCTTAATGCATGAGTTTATTTGTACAGTTTTACCCTCTCGCTTATCTCCACTTCCTTCTGACTCGGTCGTGGTTCTTCTTTGACGTCTTCCTTCTCCTGCAAATCCCCACCGAGCTGTTGTCTGCATACACATCAGATACATATGAACGACAAACTCAATGAGACGTTTATTTCTCGCTCACGCTGCACGGAAGCGAGATGGACCGGTACCGTTTTTTGGCGTCGATCCGTGCGGTAACGCGCAGACGGCGGGCTGTGATTCGCTCCTGCTGGCTGTTAGACTCAACAGATGGTCCGGGTTCATCTGCCTCGTCGTCTGACTCGGTTCGGTGCATTTTGAATGACTTTAATGGGCACAGCAGAAAAATAATGGCAGCATCGGTACAAGGTGGAAATAGACACAGCGCTGAGGAAGACTAGCGTTTACAGCGGCGTTGCTATGATACAGCGCGTGCGCACAGAGCTGAAACATCCAAAACCGACATCCAATAGAATGCGAGTATCTGTCTGTCTGTCTGTCTGTCTGTCTGTCTGTCTGTCATTATCTGCTCATTGTTTTTTAAACCTGACTGACCTCTTCAGGGTCACGGGCGGCTATACACACACACACACACACACA